>JASAMW010007142.1:0-12527 GCA_030247985.1 Epsilonema sp. ZAB3_2
GATAGGTGATTTCCGTTCCTTTCGCAACCCTATGGAAGATCCTATGAGGTCCGTCTAAAAGGCGAAATGGTACAGTTTCATGCTCTGTGGATTAGTAACTTTTCGCGCTTCCTCAGTTCTTCTAGCTGTACGAGCTTTCTTACTATATTGACAGATAAACGTCTGGTTGCTCCAAGTCGCAACATCGTTCAACCCTATGGCCCAGGTCTGTGCACCGTTCTCCGTATTGTTTTCCACAGAAACTGGTCCCAGCAGACCATCATTTGGTTCCCCACCTGCCCAGTTGGTAAGGTTGTAATAGGCCTGGAACTGTGATTGGCTGCCATCCGCGTTCAGCCAATACCAGCCGACTGCGACATTTGATTGGCCAGTTTGCTGCTCCAAGCCAATCCAGCTCTACAGCAGAGACATGTCATGGCCCTATCCTTGTACAACTTTGTACAACCCCCTTCGAATATAACCACCTATAGTCTGGCCAGTAGGAGTTTGGCATGGCATTTAAGGCGCGTTGTGTAATTTAGCACAGGGTCCCACCACTGATTTTCTCAGGTGCTCACAGATCAACAGTTTTTACTCACTTTACCAGTGAAAAATTGGCCAAAACTGAGTAAAATCCATATGGCAGACTCAATAAGCCAAAATCAAAATACAGAATTTCTGTTGGTCAACGAAGTTTACCACTTCCAAATATTCTTGGAAACAAAATTTTTTGGTAGCACAAGTGGTAAAGAGTCATATTGGCACTGGCAAAGCATAAAAATTGATACTACTATAGGAAGGCACCCTGGATTCTCTAAGGCCTGTTGAGTTGTCACACACATAAGCTTACCAATAAACGAAAGGAGGGTCTGTTAGGCTTACACATAAGCTTACCAATGAACGAAAGGAGGTTCTGTTAGGGTTATGCATAAGCTTACCAATAAAGGAAAGGAGGGTCTGTTAGGCTTACACATAAGCTTACCAATAAACGAAAGGAGGGTCTCTTCAACCATATTTGTCATATTGATGAATAAGTATGCTCTCTGCATTGTGAGTAAATTTGTCTGCCACGAGGAAACTGAATTCTATTTTATTTTACCACTACGTGCTGTACAGTGACACAAAAAACGAGATACATGAGTCATCAATCAAGGTTTTGTCACTTATTGCTTTTTCTGATTCTTCTGAAGGTTTTGCCCTTCTTGGCCCACTTAAACTTATTCGCCTTCCTGTTTTTCAGGTCTTTACTATTGCAGCCAAACGACGCAGTGATCCAGCTGAAGTATTCCACTGCGCCTTTTCTGCATCTGACAACTGATTCCATTCCTGCTTAAAGCTATTGAAATTGTCCTGAAAGAAATTTACTGGCCAAGTGAAGTGCAAACTCTTTTGTAGACATAAATGTACCTGCAGAGAACTCTGATAGCTGGTGCCCTTCATTTTTATGACAATGAACAGATAGAAGCCACCGATTTTATTCATCTTTTGAGTAGACATCTGTCAGAAACTTGAACCCAAACTTTGCTGCATATTTTTGCTCACTATATTTTCCTCCTGGCAGACTTTTTGCTCCCAGCTCATTTTCCTCATGGCAACCTGCTGTCCACAAATGATGTCATCAACTTACAAACATGTTCAAGCATGTTTCTCAACTATTTGACTCTATTTTGCATCATGTAGAACTTGACTCACTATTGTTTCCAGCTCATTTTCCTCGTGGCAAGTTTTTTGTACTCACCCTATTTTCCTCGTGGCAAGCTGCTGTCCACAAATGATGTCATCAATTTACAAACATGTCTCTCAAGTATTTGACTCTATTTTGCATCATGTAGAACTTGCCTCACTATTGTTTCCAGCCTCATTTTCCTCGTGGCAAGTTTTTGTACTCAGCCTATTTTCCTCCTGGCAACCTGCTGTCCACAAATGATGTCATCAATAGTGATGTCAACTGAAAATCTTAATGTGGTACCCCATACTTTGGGTAAAAAATTACTTTTCCACAAATGATGTCATCAATAGTGATGTCAACTTAAAAATCAGCCATCATCAATAGTTTGTCTCCCTACATAATAGGCAGAAATTTTTTTACACTTTTTGGGTCATGTTGACCCTGACTCACTATTATTTACAGCTCATTTTCCTCGTGGCAAGTTTTTGTACTCATCTCATTTTCCTCGTGGCAAGCTGCTGTCCACAAATGATGTCATCAATAGTGATGTCAACTAAAAATTTAAATGTGGTGCCCAATACTAAAAATTTACTTTTCCACACATGAAGTGATCAATAGTGATGTCAACTGAACATCTTTCTACATACCTAGCAAGCTTGGTAACTCCACCACTGAGAAATGATGTCATCAGCTGGGATGCTGTTTGTTTTTGTGTGGGCCTGCCCCCCCCCCCCCCCAGATTTGGGGTTAACAAAAGACATTTTTACCTGTTAACCAGTTAACAATTAGCTGGAGTTAACTGTGTTAACACAGTTAACAGTGCTGCTCCTGTATTATTTTTACTCTTTGTAGGCACGTTCATTTCATTTCATACATAGAGCCAATTGCCTACATAAGTGGGTAGAACTCTTGGATTCAATGTGCTGTTAACAGGGTTAACCAATTTTTCCAAGTAGACACCATACTCTCTTGAGTTTCTTTATGTAGCTGTTATGAAACTGTTGTTTTTGAATCATTTTTATTTACAAGAATTGGATAAGTTTAATGAAATCATTTTACTCAATCATCTGTATCTGTTTCATCATCTTCAATCAGTGGATCCAAGGCCTCAAGATTTTGTTTCAATTTCTTCTTGATCAAGAATTTGTATTTGTCCCATGCTGTGTCCCACATTCCCATCTTTACATCTTCACTATCATCTTCCATTTCATCCTCCAGTTTGGTCACTTTAGCTTCAATTCGTTGAACCAGGTTATCATCTTTGGCAGCACACATAATCTTTTCCATTGTGTAATAGTTTAAAGTCATTTTCCTCAGAAAGGATGTGAATAATTCGCCTTCCAAGAAGTCCTGATGTATTACACCAGGCACATGACCAGGTTTCCCAATGGCTACTCTCTCATTGAACAGGTTGTCAGCTGTGTACTCTATGAACTGGCTCCAAAAATCTTTTTCCTTTTCTTCCTCTTCTTCACTTTCATTGTCACCTGTTTCAATTTCCATACCAGACTGAACTTCTGTTGCTCTGCTTCCAGTGTTGAATATAGAATCACTTGCTGTCACACTTGTTACACTATCCACATCTTGTTGGTCTTCATTATATTCTTTGTTCCTATGCTTGCTAATTACATGCCGATTATAAGAATATTTCGTGGCAAATTCCTCACGGCGGCTTAGCTTCATACGTCTGAAACGCCGGCAAAGGGGCGGGGCCTCGTGGTAGGACCTTGAGTCACGTGTAGATTAGCTGCAGTAAGTTATTGCGAAAAGTTGGCTTCGGTTTTTACGTACTCCTATATTGCGAAAGGCAAGGTGTACATGTATGTACGGAGATAAAGATATTCCCGAAAAATTTGGCAAACAAGAAGCTGCGTTGGTGAGTAAATTGAAGCTTTTAATCAGAAATCATGCAATCGCAGGCCGCCTTTCAGCAGTGTCTCAGTGAATTCCGTGCGGCTAAGGAAGAGTGGACTCGCTTGGAAGCGAATAAGTCTGATGTGAGCGCTCAATTCTGCAATAAAAGGCATTGATTTTGTGCAGTTGGACTTGGGTAGGTCAACGATTTGGATTGAATTTGTTGTGTTTTCTTGCAGGAAAATCGTCCTGAAAGACGGCAAGCTTATAAGAAAATGTGGGACGCAAGATTCCGATATGCTAAGGTGCCCATATTTTACCGTGTCGATTGCGTATTCAAGTTTTGTTTGTTGTTTGTTATTTGAGTTGCCATACTCACGGCCCATTCACATTGGAGATATGCGCCGGGCATACGCCGGACGCTCGCCAAGCATATGCTCAGCGTCTTCATGGCTCAGTGCAATGCAAAACCATGGACAACCATGCCGGCGTTTTTACTTCCGATGTGAATGGGTAGTCATTGCTTATTGCATAAATTTTGTCCTGTTTTAGTTGCGGAAGCCCGAACTGCCATGTGATAATTTTGCGCAGTATTATCACTACAAAAAGCTGCTGGAATATACGGAAAAAGCGAACTCTCATTTTGCCACTTTGCTCAAGGTGCGAATGGCTTTGGTATTTGAGATAGGGTATGAAGTATTTTGGTAATTTTGTATGTTGGTGGTATCATGGAATTAGCCCAATGTTTTCTAGTTGGTTGACGAAACTGGCCGTGAGAAAGTGCGCAATTTGAAGCCCGATCCGTATACCAACAAGATCTTCGCTCTTCACCGAAAGCGACAGTTGGAAGTGGAAGAAGAGCAGAGGAAAATGGAAGTAAGTGAGCGCTATTGCTAAACAAAAGTGAATCAAGAATAGTAGGCTACATTGGGTGCAATATTTCTCATTGGAATTTTAGTCTAAATTTCGGATTTTTGTCCTTCGTAGGAAGAGGCGCGAAAGGTAGCCAAATACGTCAATCTGGCTGATTTGACCCCTGCGGAAAGGCGGATTCATGTCATTCGTTTTGGTACCCCTGCTTCTACCTTCTATCAAACGGAAGATCCAACCTGGAAGGTAAAGTGACCCGCTTTTTCCTAATATTGTACCCCCGTTTACAGTATTTCATAGTGTGACCAAACTCGACGCATATGAAAGTCCATAGCTCATGTTAGACTTTTTCTGGTTTTCGGCAGGTGGTGGTGTCAAAAACAGAATGCTTTTTTTCAGATGCCAGAAGTTTGCGCACTGCCCCTGATGCAGTTGCAGTCACCCTTTTGCCTCTACTCACCAGGGCAATTTTTGGCAGATGAGCTGTGTCAGGGTGGTGGTCTGGAACGCTATCGCCAGATTCTGCTGAAGAGAGGAGACAGAGTAGACCAGGGGACCATTGCCACTCACGAGACACGGATGAAAGCGGAGGCTTGCTTCACCCAAATTGTTCAGGACGCACTCTATGTAAGTATTGTGCAGACGTGTCCTATGTACAAGGCGTTTCATAATAAACTCCATGCGTCATCGTCTTCGTTTTTACTACTATTTATTTTTTTGCTAGGTACACTACGTTGTAGAGTGCTTCTTTGGAAATGTACCTTGGACACCTTTTTTATGGTCCAGCAGCCGTTTTCCAAACCTATTGAGACTTCCGCATTACGTTGCTGACCAGTTCAAAATTTAACCCCTCCTGTATGCTGAGATATGGCTGCTGGTAGGCCCAAATTGCCCCTCACGTGCCCGCCACTTTTTTCAAAAGTTCTTACCATCATTCTACTCCATTTTCTTCATAGATTTCGGTTTGGGGCATGCCCCTTCGAAATTTTGACAAATACACCACAAAAATTGACGAAAATGATCAAATTAGCCAAAATTACCTCTTTTTGGACTATATCATGGCATATTCACTAAAATATCGAAGGGGCATGCCCCAAATCGAAATCTGTGAAGAAAATGGAGTAGAATGATGGTAAGCACTTTTGAAAAAAGTGGCGGGCACGTGAGGGGCAATTTGGGCCTACCAGCAGCCATATCTCAGCATACAGGAGGGGTTAAATTTTGAACTGGTCAGCAACGTAATGCGGAAGTCTCAATAGGTTTGGAAAACGGCTGCTGGACCATAAAAAAGGTGTCCAAGGTACATTTCCAAAGAAGCACTCTACAACGTAGTGTACGTAGCAAAAAAATAAATAGTACGTACCTACATAACGTACCGTATAATACGTTACGTCTTCGTTCACTTCGAGAGATTTCTGCGAATGAATTTCGGTTTTTCGCAGCTCGGGCGAAGGGGCAGAGGCAATCTCGCTGTATAATGTATAATGTATATGCATGCATACTGTTTGCGATTCCTACTTTGCAGGCTACAGAATCACACCTCATGCAGAATCTGGTACCGAGAAAGCGAGCGCTGTCCAAGGCAAGCGCAGCACGTCTTCAGCAGCTGCTGACTGCAGTGAATGAGAAGAAGAAGAAGGACGAGCAGGAGACGGAGGTTCTGGCTGAGAAGACGGAGCGAACGCCGCTGAAAAAGCGGCTGAGACGGCGCAAGCAAGCTACTGTTGGATCCAGCCTGCAGGAGGAGGAGGAGGATGCGCCCTCTGTGCTGACGGCCACTCCCCAGGAGCAGCACATCTTCGCTCAGTACCTGAAGGAGGGCCATCGGCTGCTCTGTATGAGTATGGCCACAAAGAGAGCGATGGCGCGCTGTGAAAATGCGGCGCCGACGGAGGGAAAGCAGGAGCAGGAAGGAGCAGCTGAGGAGGAAGAGGCGGACGTGGTGGGCGGCACGGATGTAACGAGCAGCCTGGCGGACTTTGACTTTGAAGCTGATTTGGCCGCCGCGTCGCAAACGGAGCAGCGCATACTGGGCCCGGCGAAGGTCTCCTTGAAGGTGCCGCTGTCCTTGTATGAAAAGGCGCTTGGATCTTCTCTTTCCCAGCAGAAGACGCAGAAGAAGGCATTGAAGCTGGGTAGCCTGCAGCAGGTCTTCGACTTCTTCAAGTCGTATGATCTGCACTGTGAAAATTTGCTGACTTACTGCCGCAAAAATCCGCTGCAGGGACGAAACATGATCTACTCAGCTGTAGTGGATGAGGGTCATCCATTTATCGTCAGACACGTTGGCGCAAAAAGTATGACAATGTTCTTGTCAGCGCATTTTACTTTAGGTGTATTGTCGGATATGTAGACAGGCGTGCACAGGGTAATGTGGGTAATTTAGATCGGGGGTAATTCCGGCCATCACTACCAATTTTTTGAGAAGGAAGAAGCTGGAAAATAATGATAGAAGAAAGGCGAAAGGGTATGCTTTGTTAATAAATTTTTACTTGAAGATTGGTTGGGATGGCCGGAATTACCCCCTGGTCCTGGTCCAAATTACGCCAGTATGTGTCGAAAGCGAAGATACTAATCAATCATCAGGTGCGTTCTTATGACGGGATGAAGACTGGAACATGCTAGTTATCTTGTACTATGTTTTACATACGCGGACAGATTTTACGTACTGTAAAAGATAGGGTACTATGGGGTAAAGCCAACCATGGGAAAATCCGGCCACCGATCCAACTGAGACAAATATTGTCAATCGATTTCTCGAAATCTCCTCCTTCAAAATGAGCTATTTGGTTTATCATTTGCTGAAACACATGTTGAAAGGCGCTTAGGTGGCCCGGTTTACCCCATGGTACCCTATTTCTACTGTACTAAGACGTTTTCTTGTCTCTACGTTCAGACCTAGTGGTATGTTTTTCCCGTTGTGCCATTATTGATTATCTTCTGTTCTGTCGTGTCATGATACGGGACCTGGACGGGTATGTAACTTTGCCTACTGCTATTACAGGCTTTATATTCGTACAGTTATGTAGGTTTATGATATGGATATCGCGAAACAATGCATACATATTATATGTACCATAGACATATGAAAAATACATAGGCCTAAACAATTTCAGCATTACCATAGACTTATGAACAATAATATGATATGGATACTATTTGTACAGCATGTATGTACCTATGTAGGGTACTGTGGGGTAAACCCGGACACAGGGTAAACCCGGACACCTGAGCTTTCCGCTTCAGCAAATGACGAACATTGTAGCTCATTTGAAAGAGGAGAGTTCAAGGAATCGATTGGTAAAACTTGTATGGTTGCTTAGATATACTAGGTGTCCGGGTTTACCCCCATGTCCAGGTTTACCCCACAGTACCCTATATGCCAGCACAATCAAACGATACCTACAACAACTTCATACCTACGATACAAACAATACCTACACTACAAAAGCTTCATCGTTGCTGGCCATTTTTTGTTTTTCACGCAAGCGATGACTGGCTGTCTCACATTCTTATCAAAATTGCCCCCAGGCTCATCAAGCTTGCAATCTTCGAAACGGCAGGTGTCGCATCCTCCAGTTGGCGGCTCGTAGGTGATTGGCTTCCTTATCTCCAGCTCTCGCTCCTTACCCAGCTGCACAGGGAGAAAGACGAGTCGAACGTGGTCGTAGAAGATCACGTGTTCCCAGCGTCTCTGCGGTTGCACAGTTTTCAGATACTCCTTCACATGCTGATGCTTGTGCTCCATCGACTGAAGCGAAGCGGCTCCTGGGCCCAGGCCTGTCTTGCGGAATAGGACTGAAGCACGATAGGGCAGAATATGCTGAAGAGTGAAATCGTTCTGCGTCTTCAGTTCGCCGCCGTAGGCAACCGACTTCAACGTTCCATACTCTTTGCAGACCGCAGTCAACGACTGAAAGAATAGCAAAGGAAAAGTCCCTAATTGGTACACTGTGTAAATTTTCGGGTCTATTCGAGCAGGGGCAAATTCGAACACCCACAATTCGTACTGCGTGGATTTCAGATCTGATAGACAGAAGAAGGCTCAGGTGTCCGACTTTACCCCACACTACATAACATACCTGCAAATTTTGCTCAGTGAACTCTTCCGTCCGGTTCATGAGCGCTGTCATGCGTCTGAGCAGAACAGCGCCATAGTGGAAAAAGAACAGCAGAGCAGCTCGGCAAGAAGTAGCACCCTTGGCGTCAGAGAAAACCGAGCGAAGACACAGATTCGTCAGCCGCGGAAAGCGAAGGGATAAGGCCAGCACTTCCTCACCCCGGAACTTGTAGCGAAGCTTACTGGCACCTTGACAGCCATCTGACGCCAGCTTCTCCCTCACTTTCTCAGCAAGCTGCCTTGCGCCAATTTTTTCTGAAAGCGCAATGCCAACGCCTCTTTTACCACTAATACCGTTACTACAGAGTGTCCCAAAATATACTCCGGGGTTTCTGCGCCAATAACTCTAAGTTTGCATCTTAGTTGAAGCCTTGACTACCTAATGCAAAAAACGGCATTGAAATCTTAGCTTTGGGTCGAGAGTTATTACCGCGTAAAGGCCCGGAGTATATTATGGGACACCCTGTACTACACAGTGTGATATGGTCATCCTACAGATTCTACAAAGTATGATCGAGGCGACACGATCTCTAGTACTAACAAGTAACGGATATGTCTAATAGGCCTATAGCATACATGAACTGTACAACTTCGAATATAACCCATAGCAGTACGGTTCAATCCCAGAAAGGTTATATTCGAAGCTTGACAAAGCAGTGTAGTGTTACACTCACCCACGGCTTCCGCTACTGCAAATCCGAGGTCGCGTCCACCCGCCGGAATGACGTAGCAGAAAAGAAACTGGTCGAACCAGTTGGCCCAGGAAAGCAGGCCAAGATGGAGCGTACACGGTTCCACGTGATCAGAAAGCGCTCCAATGGGCGGTGGAACCTCCTGCCGCGTTTGCAGTTGCTGTGCTAAACAATAGTAATAAATCTTCCGCTACTGATGAACTGAAAATCTTACGCGGAAAGTGTGGTGTACTGTGGGGTAATTCCGGACTTGGCACAAATACTTTGTGGGTGGCTGGCTCTACCTCACCGACAAAGCCGGGCAGGTTTTACCCCATAATACACCATTTTTTCGTATTACAGTACGCACGTACTGCTGTATGTAATGTGTGCGTTCCATACCCATTATCGTTCCAGTCAGGTGGCTGCGGGTTGGCTCCTTTCCGTGATCCTCTACGTACTGCTCAACAGCTGCTTTCACGTTCTCCGCTGCTTCCATTCTACTTGCGTAAGATGGAACAGTCCAGTCCCTGCCTACTTCGCCATCTACAAAGAAAAAAGACGCACATTGCTTTATCACAAAAAGCTCATTATCTCAAGAGTAAGCAAGTCTGAGCAGTTGGATGCAAAATAAAAAGAAGAAAGACAAATGTGATGGATGGCCCGAATTGCCCCGCCACTATCCATATGCACTGGACGGTCCGAATTGCCCCGCCACTATCCATATGCACTGGGACTGCCTGAATTACCCCGCCACTATCCATATGCACTGGGACTGCCCGAATTACCCCGCCACTAACCAATGCAATATGTACCTATTCCGGTAGGGCTAAAATGCGGACGCGGACGCTGGGTTACACGGCGAACGCTACAGTCTTTATTTTGAAAAAGCACAACTTGCTCTTTTAACCCAGCGTCCGTGTCCGTCTTTTAGCCGCACCCTACCTATTCGTCTGATGTCCGTTATTGATGCACCGCAGAAGGACGAGAAGAAAGTCGCTGCGTTGTTCAGTTCGCCGAGAGCCGTGGCGAGGAATTTCTGGTCTCCACAGAAGAGTCCCATTCGGAATGCGACGACGAACTTGTTCTCGTCCATGCTGATTTCCATTGGCCCTTGCTCCTCCAAGGCTTCCACTTCCTCCGCCAAATGCGAGCAGTAGAGCAGCACCGTTTCACTCTCTTCCGGGACAAGAGCACCAAAGAGCAATGCGTTGAAGTCGGGACTGTGTACATTGCTACCAAATTCCACGAACGACAGACAAAAAGTTGTCGCTGTGCGCTTCCCCACCGGGAATCCATCGGCCTGCACGCGCAAGTGCACAGTGGTTGGTGAAGCTGGTGACAGTTTTCCTGCCAGAATCAGGCGCTTCACCAGACAAACCGCAACAGACTCCAGAGGGCGGAACCGGCCAGTCTTGTCTGCCTGTTGCTGCTTCCGCTTCCCTTTCGCATTCGCTGTCTTCGCTCCACCATTCTTCTGCAGTTGCTCCCTGAAAAAGAACAATGGAAATATACTTTGCAGTTTGCACACATTTTGGCATTTTTTTAGATTTTGGTAAAATAATTTGCGTAATTAACGAACTGTCCTGCAGTTTCTTCTGACCTGGCACATTCTGCGAGAACAGAGACTGGCAGGAGCTCAGACAGAACTCCGCTCTCCGACTTCACCCAGCCCACCAGCCGATCATAGCCGACGAACTCGGAATCAACGGAGCCCTCCGTTGCTCGCTGAAAAAGCAAAAATCGCATTTAATTTGCATAAATTGTCGCAGTTTTGTATATTTTTGATAAAATAATTTGCGTAATTAACAAACTGTACCAAAAATTACAACACACGCACACCTCAAGAAAAATTATAAAATATTGAGTTACCGTACCCTCACAGTTCGGTACGCCCGCCTGCCCATATTCCGCCTCCCCGCAAAATAGGCGCTCGTTGACTGGACCAGCAAGCGGCGGCGTTGCTGTTTCCCTTTCTTCTTCTTCTTCTGGGCAGCCGCGACCAGGTGTTGCACAAACTTTACACCCCGACGAGTCCGATGGAGCGCTTTCTGCAGTAGCTTGAAGCGGCAGCGCAAAACCGCAGTGTCCACTAGGCCGAGTGCTGCTTCTTCGCTTCCGCCGCACTCGAAATTCGCGTCGTCCCACAGTCGGGCTCGTCTTTCGCGCTGAGTCGACTGCCCGACGGACGAGTAGGGAGCTTTTCGGGCTCTCCCGCCATAAAGAGAAAGCAGCTCTTTCAGGCGGGAATTCTCCGCTTGCAGCTCTGAAAACTGCGGCGATGTTGACGCAGCTGGTGATCCTGGACTGTCCATTGTGCACTTCTTCAGCCGCCGATGGTTGCTGCGGCTAGCTGATGTGGCGTAGCCGGCGCCACACCAGCAAACGTACAATCCGCGTTTACGCGGTGCTTCCGGCGTAGAGTTCTCCTGCTCCAGCTTGCGCTTCGACATGATGACAAGTACTCAATGGCGAAAAGTTGTTTTGCAAGCCAGAAATAAGCTTGGCTAAGCCATAGGGGCCACACCTGTTGTGGTTCACTGCCTGTGGAGTCCATCACGATATGATGCTTGGTGGTGCTGTGCGTGTACGTAATTTGACCCCACATTTCTCGCGGTGGAAGAACCGTCTGGCGACCACAGTTACATTGGTACCTCACCTCCCTCTGCGTTGATGCAATCGGCAATCCCACAATGTTACTACGCTACTACAGCATAGCAGCACAGCCAGAAGAGCAGACAGAAGTCAGCTGCCAAAAATATTTTGCAGGCCGAACGAATACTATGTATGTACGTACGTACTATGTGGCTTCTAATAATTGAAATTAAGGAAGTGTCGGATGCATCGATGATACCGTATGACTGATGATTGGTCCACTTCATATTTTTCGTAATAAAAAGCTAAACCTTACGACAACAACTAACAAGTTTTTTTGTGCCAGAACAAATTGGTAAACACGACAGGATATACATTTGTCAAATACTCTTATTATGGAAACAAAATACTGTAGCTAGTTTGATTATGCAATCCGTGTTTTATTTGCTTGTTGAACACAGTTTGTTTATAACTGGCTGCATTGGGCATTTCATTACCGCTGCAGTGTGACTTCTTGCTTAGCAGAAGAGAAAGAATAGGGGCAGCGGAGAGAGGGAAGCGAGGGGACGCTATTATGGGATGAAGGAGAAGCTTGGTGCTTGCAAAGCACGCCAGAGGGGGGCAGCTTTTTTCGCGCCACTTGCTTACCGCGTTGGTCACTTGACCCTTGACCTATGGCCAATCCCTGCCTTTCGTCTAGCGTCAGCCAATAAAAGAAGATGTGAAAAATGTGAACGAAATCCGGCGCTTTAGACATATGAAGCTAAGC
>JASAMW010007143.1:0-15095 GCA_030247985.1 Epsilonema sp. ZAB3_2
ATTTTTGTTTCTTTCAGCTTTCTTGCCAAGTGCTCACTACGGCTTCTGCGGCAGTCGTCGACCGAAGTTATCGGCCGCTGATGACGTCATCGCAGGCTCCTCCGATTGGCTGTTTGTTCCCCACCGAATCTGACCAATCAACGCCGGTAATGGACGTGTACGACATTTCCCAACCTACACCGAGTACGCTGCTGTCCATATGTTCCATTCCAATAACTTCCACTTGCAAAAGTTCACATAACACCTCAAAGCGAGGCATGCCTATGGCATTGACGTTTCTGCCAAACGTGGGACAAACGGCCGCATTCGTAATTGTCGGCTTTGAAAGCGGAGAAATTGCGTTATTTTCGGCGTCAACCGCCTGTCAGTCTGAGCTGGCATCCTTGAAACTGTTTGACGACGCTGTCACATCCCTCGACTGTGACTCTGCGAACCAAAGAGGTTACGCAGCCTCCACTAGCAATGCGGTAAAGTGCTGGAGCTGCAAAACTGATGATCGTGATGGCACGTGGTCTATTACTACGACTGAACATCATAATAGAGAGATTAGGCTGAATTCTCCAGGGGTAGCTACTGTTCGCGTGCGAGCAGATGGCAAACTGATTGCTCTGGCTTGTTGGGATGGCAATATACGCGTGTACAGCGGCAAGAGCTGCAAACTTCTGGCTGTACTCAAATTTCACGATGGGGCCTCTCTCCGCTCTCTCGAATTTTGCCAACTGACTGATCCAGGGATTGAACCAGGGTTATTTGCCGCTGGTGGAAAAGATGGCAAAGTGTCACTGTGGTCGTTGTTTAGCGATTGATTCAAAGATACGTAGTGCATTGAATTTTATCTGAAATGATATGACAAATGCATGGAGGATACTCATTGGAATACAGAGTAGCTTATGAGAATAGAAATAGTGGGTGAGTCGATTGGATATGTTAGTTTAGTCAGTTAGATGGCGGTGGTGGTGAGGTGATTGGTTGACATGGATCTTGATGGCAGTTTGGGTGATGATGAGGTCAGATTCAGACGCTCCTCTGCTCGAATGTTGCCCAGTGCAGCACCAGTCAGGTTCTTGATCTGAGCCATGGTTCTTCGCAGCGTGTCCCTCTCTGCTTGAACTCGAACCAAGGCTTCGGTGGCCTGGAAGTATTTTTTTTGGTTCTTATTGTCAATAATGACTCTTTACAATAGGGCAAAACGCTTTGCTCCAGCTTGGCACACTTTTTGGACCAGCTTCCGTTTTTACCCATTCCTCTTTTTTCTTTCGTTTATTTTGGCATGTGCGTTATTCATGTGACGGAAAAGTACATTACGTAACATATGTATGTACCTTATCCAGCTTTCGCTGAAGTTTTCTAATGTAGTCAAACGATTTCTTCAATTCACCCTGTAGTCGTACGATTTCTTCATCTTTCTCACTGGAGAATGCTTGAAGGTCGTTGACAATCTGATAAATTGGTGGCGCATTTTCTGGCTAAAAACAAAACGAACCTGTTGATGTCAGTGATATCAAAAGGGCCGACAACACACGTCGGTGTGATCGCAGCACACGACGGTCTTTATCACATGCATACGTTCATACATTGACTTCCATTAGGTAGTAAGAATCCTTGTCGAAGCCTTCAACCAGTACAAACTTCTTGGATAAATCTTCAGCATGTGGAAAGAGGAAGGTTTGAGGTTTGATGCTTACCTCGGACATTATTGCCAAATAAAACTGATACTGCGGCGATACGGCCTTTTGCTGTTCCTAATGCGCGAATCGCTTTCTTGTGTCAAGTTGTGTGCGTTATTTACACTTTTTGAGCTTCGTGACTCAATTGAGGGTTTTATTGGCATATTGTAGGCGGATAGGTTTTGGTTGGGTTCGATGCCGTTATGTGAACAATACAGACATATACTTACACCGTAGCCTGTACGTACAATACATACTACGTATATACATACACACGCGCAAGTTTCGTCTGCATGGAATGTTTGTCAATTTGTCATCTAAGGCGCTTTTCATGAAGCTACGCAGCGCGATTTAGTTATTTTCTCAATGGCGAAAGCTCGAACCGCCAGCAAAATGTAACATTATGCAAGACAGCGATTGAAATGCGATATTTCATGCAGATAAACGCCATTTTGTCATGTGGTCTCCAGACCACTAATTGGAAAACATTGATAGGCTTTATGTTTTCTTTTCTTGGCGCAGTTTTTGTTGTCTCGTCTCCCTTTTACGCAGGTCTCTCACGATTCTTGCAGACTCACGATCGGCTCAGCTTGGCTGGTCCATAAATAAACCAAACCTCAGAACAATGCTCAGCGATATGCCGCATTGAGTCAATAAGGTTTTTGATAGCCATGCACTAAAATCATGAAAACAGCTCTACTCGCAATGCAAAAGCACATCCAATAAATGCCATTCTACACAATTTTCTCTGGAAGCGGGTGTATAATTGTAGTAGTATCGTCCTGTTCTAGTGGATTTGTGATTGAGACAAGTGTTGTACTCTTGGTTGTTACCTACTGTAGGTAGGTAGGTACCTTACTATCCATACGTACGTACTCATGTGGTTTTGCTCATTCTTAGAAGTGATTACTGGTCACAAGCTGGCAAAGCCAGCCTTGCACATGGTTTTATCTCAAAAGATAATTCCCCTCTGTGCTCATGCTATTTCAGGGGACCAGCATCCTATGCAGGTACAGGACAAAATACACATTTTAGATGTGATTATTCTAACTCGGGAGATAGTGTGGGTGGCGCTTTATCCGAGGATTTGCAAACGAACCGGCGGTTCTGTGTGGTCCAGCAAGCAGAAGGGAGGGAATGGCGCATAGTTTGCTCAGTGCCTGACGCTTCCAGGTGTTGTGGCAACTTGAGGCAGTTGACAGAAGGCTTCATCCATCCAAATGTCGCCAGTCGCTGCTTCTAGTATGTAAGTATGTACTATCTGCTATATACAGTAGGTAGCAGGTACTTTCATCAATTCCCCGGTTTCAGTCGCTTTCTCCCTTGTCGAGTGGAACTGGAACCCCTAGCAGTAGTATGATGTAGTACACAAGGTATGCTGCTTCAGCTAACAACACTCGCCGACCTATTGTTGACTCACGTCCTGCAGCCATTATTATTGCATTGTGCTGTATGCTGCTGCGGTCAGCGAAAGCTAACTCATCTCTTCCACCAACCTTTCCCCGCATAGCATACTTACTCTTGTCGAAGGAAGAAGCTTTGTTCTGTTTGTGTCGCGCCAAAGGGCTTTGGAATAACAATGGAGACTGTTGCTTGCTGCTTGTGGTTTGAGCCATTGTTGGCCCCAAGGATAGGCACCGTTTTGTTTACGGATCAACTCGGACGATTCTAGGGACAAAGCTTGCGCCATTTTTGTCAGCTTTTAGGCTTAGATTACTTCCTCATAGCTTGCTGAAGAAAATATGCTTCTTCAACAAGGTTGGGCGATCTTTGTTAGGTGATAACGAATGATCTGCTCTGTTCAAGTCATATGAGATCATGGGATGTCCATGGGATTTCATAGCATTTGGAGAATGCTATTTGATGTAGGCCTGAAAGAAGAGCTTTACTGCTTTCTCTGCGCAAGTGTGTTCTCTTGACAATGCTGTTCGTCATTGCAGGTCCTTCATTTCATTGCAAACAGAATTGCCGCTGTGTGTTTTCCGATACTTTTCTGACACCCTGTGTTTCTTTGTTCTTTCTCTTCCGCACTCTCGAGACATCGAGAAGACTTCTTCATGTCAAGCGCCTTTCTCATTTTGTCGCCTTCCGCTTGTTGATTCTAGTGCTTTTGACCGGCTGGCATTGTTCTTCGGATTTCAGGAAATGTTTCGCGTGTCTCAAATTGTTTTTCCTCATCCGAAGTGCGTTATTTGAAATTTTGGCTTCGTTTTGCTTTCTGGGCAGATGGTCATTGTGGCAATTGGCCGACTATGTGTTGGTTCTGCCGTTAGTCGTCTGCTTTGATGTCTACCTGAGATGAAATGCTACACCACTTTCACGTTAAACATGGGAACCGTACAGTATTTCAGTTTCATATTGAGTATGGCTGATCCCTTCCGGTTGAAAAGCCATAAAGGCAGGAGCTGACCATTGGTCAACAAGGTAGTAGATCAATGGGCGGCCCAGCCCACTTAGGTACTGAAAACAATGTCTGTTTGTACAAGATGGTGCAATTGTTTGTCAGTCATCGCGTGATTGTGTGTGAGACGTTTTGTGCCTTGAATGTGGCCAACTGGCCACCTAGGTAGCTTAACGTATGTACCTACGGTTGTGCGCTGTATACATACTGTATATGTACATTGGCCTAAGGTACGTACGTGCACATCGAATTGAATACGTGTCCATCTGTTGATTTTCTGGCTGCGGGCTGGGCTGAATTTAGTCCTCTGAATTTAGTCCGTTCTACGGAACGCCGTTGTGACTTTCCGTTGTTTTTGTCTGCATATCCGGTGCAGATGAAAATAGGATGGCCCGTCGTCGTGAGATGGCGTAACAACTTTTTCAGTCGCCGTTGTTGAGTTACTATAATAGTTATTGTCCACTATGTCACTCATGATGTCCCATTATTTCTGGATGAGAAAATGCAGGCACGTTGCGCTTTGTTGGGTCACCAGATGTCACTTCGTGCACCTCTCCCACGTGTTTCCAATGTATCCATCCATCCTCTTCCATATTTGTATCTTCCGTCGACTAACGCACGTGATAATTATCGTCGGCTGCGGGTTGGGTATTCATATTCAAATGCCTGCTGAGAAGGATTTGCTCGCTACTTGCATGAGTTGAGAACTGGAACATTTGCGGACACAACAACTTCGTGAATAGTGCAATACACATAGCAGCAGCAGCAAGGAAGGCGATGACAATGCGTCATGGTTGCATGAACATGGTCTCTTGTGTCCCCCCGGGCGCATCGACTACCGCTGGTTGCATGCACCGAGCCTGTGCAGTATTTACGATATGCGGTATCGCGATTGGGTTGGTCGATGGCGACCCCGCCGTATTTGTTGAAAGTTTAGATCGGTATCTGCGGGTCGTCGACGTTATTTGTTGTCAATTCTTCACTCGCTCCTTTTCCGCTCCCAGATGGTTGAACACCGGGTCGACTACCCCGCAGGTACCGAACCATACTACTAAGTACCATGGGGTCGCTATCGACCAACCCGATCCGTTACCGCATATCGTCCATAGTATCCTTTCCTTGAGTAGTGGACTCTGGACACGCCGACTTCACACCTTAGATTTCTTCATACCGCTGGACCACTGTACAATGTATATTTGCGCTTATCTGTACGTATCCGTTTCAAGGGGGTTGTTTATTTTTTTCTGCGGCTGCGGGACGCTTTGTTGTATATGTACGCCCGAATGTTTTGCACCGACACCCTCTCAGTTTGTACCGCCGCCGTGTAAATTGAGTCTGAATCGGCCGAAGATAGACAAATTCGGCTGAAAAGAGAGAAAACTTTTTTCGCCATCTCCTTTTCTTTTGGCGTAGCCTTGGGGACACAATGAACCTACAGCAGCCGATTGATATTTTGTTATTGGATATTGGATTGTTGGGTGGAATTTGACAAGATCATACATAGCAGATGGTGTAGTAGTATATGTAGCAGCAACGACGACAACGAGTAGTGATCCTGAAGAGGTGCGCGCTTTTTTCCAACGATTCTACGACGGATGCTCGGGGTCGTGACTGTTGGATGGCTCTCTTTCTCTTTGCGTCGGCCTCTGTTCTCTGCTGTCTTGTGGCTGCTTGCTGTTGTTGTTCTTTGCATCTGTGAGCCCTGTCACCTTCATTGTTGTCTGCACTTTACCTACTATGTACAGTACACTCACTCATGTGGCATACGTACATACGTTCGTGGGCCAAAGTTGTCGTTTTCGACCGCCGACTCTTCAAGTCCTGAAGCGATCTTTTTTCACGATCTTCTACGAAGAAGATCATGGTCATGATGAAAAATGCTTCCCCCTTGTGGAAGCGAATGCACGCGCGCATTGACACACCTGCCGATCGTGTACATACGCGTACACGCGTACGATGTATGTGGTGTATGTGCACAGCACCTATCTCTTTTTGTTGGGCATGATCTTCAGTGATGATGGTCAACCGAATGAGCCTTTGTATTCCTGCCAGCCAGCATGCGAATCGATTGCTCCTCACGAAATGACCAATAGCGTTTTGTTGTGTGAAGTGCTTGGTCCAGAATTGATTGTCCAGTTTTCCCTTTCGCCTTAAAAAAATTTTTAAACTCCTGCATAGGGGCGGAAGTGTTATGTGTTGATGTTCAGCGAAAACCCGCTATATTTGTGTATGTCTTGTAATCGTTTGGTTGGGCAACAGTGCACATCCCATGGCATTGTTCCTTGTCACCGTGTGATGAGGTATCAGCATGGAGATCCCACTGAGTAGCTGCCATTGATTCTTCGTTTGATGCGCCAACTTACGCGCACAATATGAGACGGTATGGGCGATCATGCAACGGCCCAATCAATCAATCTGCCGCTTGGTGCTGGTGCTATTCTGGCAATCAATCGAGATCGAGAAACTTTGATGGGCCCGAGTTTTTTCCTATAGGTGTTCGTCTTTTGGCGACATCCGTGAATGCGTGAGCTCCTCTAATGATACATCGTCCGTATGTTAACGCTATAGTTTGTGTGGATCGCGTTGATATTCGTTCGTGTTTGACGCACGGAAGTGTTGAAAATTAGCCCCAATCAAACCGCGATTCCGTGCGTAAACAGCAGAGATTTGACGCACAACTATACGTATACGAACAACGTAAGAAATCGTTCGATGTTTTTTTATGGGTGATCGTTTGCGGAGGTGTTCGATCTTTTGGATTCGGATCGTTCTCCACGTTGTTCCAAGGTTTTATCGATATGTCTATGCTTCTTCATTTGCTTTTAAGCTCCTATTCGAATGCCTCGTTGGATTTTTGCTGGTGGATGTGGATGTATTGAGTTCCGTTGTTGTTGAAGTTCAATGTCGATAAGCCATCTCTCGTTGCGCAACAAAGCACCTATATGTACGTACGTACGTGTATTGTATGTGACGACCATTACAAGGAACTTTTTTCGGGGGCACTGACTTTTGTTCAACACTTTGTTTTCCACGGGTGGAACACGGTTTTCAACTTGAGAACAGTGTTCGACTGGAGTGTTTTTGGCGTTCGGCTCATTGAATGTGAGAGGAGATAAGGAGGGGAGAAGGGCGGGAAAAAACCAAAAAGCCGTTGGGAACCACCAATCCTACGCGGGGATGGGGGAATTGGGCCTCTTTTGGTGGTAACTCACCCCCCCCCCCATCAAGGTAGACGCGACAGCGGAACCTCGAGAGGCTCACGAATGAAGCTCCGCCGCGTCCCACCTTACTTAGTCATGTGTAAATAGGAGTGACGGAAATGAAAACACACATTTGCTCATAACTCCCGAGCCAAGAGGCGGATTGAGCTGATATTTTGCCTGAAGATGCCCCCTATGGGTACACATGTACTGACAAAATTTCAGCTCGATAGGCCCACTGGTTAGGGCGCTACGGCGAAAAACCTATTTTTGAATGATGTCACGCTTTTATGTACTGAAAACTTGTGACCTCCATAACATTTCAACGAGTCGAGGGATCGAGCTCGGTTTTTTTTTAAAAGATGGGAAATGTAAAGATCTTGGCAAAGTGGTCCGAGCACTTTTTGCGTTTAAGGCCTCTGACACCCTTAAAATTGCGATTTTGTGGTAAAAATAGTTGCAAAGTTCCCACTCATACTCCTCCCTGGATTTTTTTCGGATCTGAGTGGTAGGTATACCAAAAGATAGATCTCACTCTAGTCTCGATGGCACTTTTTTAGATTTTTAAAATTCGCTTTCATTCTCGAGTTATGAGCTGTCAAAGTTGCCTGTTTTTTATGTTTGGCTTTAGCAAAACTTAAGGATGTGACAGACAGCTGAAATGAGTGCGTGCTGCACTGTAGAGGCCACATATAGCATACCATTCGATTCGTCTTCCAAAGATCTATCGATTGCTGGCCACTGCGACATGCTTATGCCTGATTCACATAGTAAAAAATGTATTCACATAGGCGAAAGTCGCAAAAAGGTGCTATTTTTCCTAAGTTGATGACTTGTAGGCTTGTGACATACCATTAGATTCGTCTAAGCAAGATCTATCTATTTGAAACAATTTCTACATACTCGTTTCCAATATGCCTGATTCACATAGTTTTTAGTTATTCACATACATATAAAAGAAAACAAAAATATGCTAAATGTAGGCATATGGGATACCATTCGATTCGTCTTCAGAAGATCTATCGATCGCTGCCCACTACGACATGCTCATGCCTGATTCACATAGTAAAAAATGCATTCACATTGATGAAAGTCGCAAAAAGGTGTTATTTTCTTCAGTTTGGCGATTTGTAGACATGTGACATACCATTCGATTCATCTTTGCACAGATCTATCAGTTGGGAATAATTTCTACATGCTTGTATCCAATATGCCTGATTCACATAGTTCAAATGTAATTACATAGACACAAAATAAAACAAAAATTGGCTAAATGTAGCCACGTGATATACCATTCAATTCATCTTGACAAGGTACCTATTTCTTGCATTTCCTACTAACCACCTCCTCGATCATACCTGATTCACATAGTCTAGTCAAATTCACATAGGCTCAATTCCACTCAAAAACAAAGAAATATCCTGTGTAATTATGATGTATCTCAAAGTTCCACTAATGCATCTCATCAACTCGAGCTCGGTTTATTTTTAAAGAATTGCATTGCATGTGTTATGCACATTGACAGACTCAATCTCCTCTCAAAAACATAAAAAATGGTCCATGTAATGTCTCGAGGTTCCACTAGCACATCTCGTCAACTCGAGCTCGGTTTTTCAAAGATTTGTATGCATTTGTTATGCACATTCACATAAGGCTCAATTCCTCTCAAAAACATAAAAATGTCCCATGTAGGTATATCCCCTAATGTATGTAAAATGTATCTCAAGGTTCCACTAGCACATCTCGTCAACTCGAGCTCAGTTTTGTAAAAGATTTGTATGCATGTGTTTAAAACAAGATGTATCGATTGGGAACAATTTTTACATGCTTGTATCTTATATACTTCTCACATTTCAAGTAGACGTGGCAGGAACCAGTGGAGAAGTGCTCCTAAGGAGCACGAAGGAAGTGAGCGAGAGGCTCACTAGCCTGCAGATGCTTATAGGGTTGACGGCGCAGAAACCAGAAGGTTCCAACCGCCCATCGCTGCTGAAACTTGCTACCCCTCTGAGTTGACAGCCTCTCGCACAATCTGCTGCCGTCCGACTGGTGCGGGCATACTTTTGCCCATTCCCAATCATATGGCAAACAAAACTCTTCAATGACCTTTGTTGCCTCTCGCCTGCTTCTGTATACCTGATCACATGCAAAACGCAGGATCACAACCATAATATTATATGTATGTAATGTACGTAAACATGTACATGCTGGTACATATTATGGTGCAACAAAAATCCTTGAGCATTAGTTCAAAGACAAAAAATGTGATGTTTCCTCAAAAGTAGAACATACATACATACTTACATACCAGTAGAGATTTCATGTCTTATCGCTTTTCCTTTTATCCTGAAGAACAGCAAGTGATAACTTCTACTGAAACTTAATGATTCCAAAGCCGATATTTTGAATCGAGAAAATCGAACCCAGGTGGACCTCTCACCTTCTATTTGGCAAGAAACGTGTGAAACGGCTGGTCATATTGGAAGCCATTATTGAATGGGTACGTACTACATGCAAATGCACATGCGAGAAGGAAAAACATTCGTACAATACATATGCACATACTTATTCATAACGCTGCATGGATCAGGCATACAGAAGCAGGCGAGAGGCAACAAAGGTCATTGAAGAGTTTTGTTTGCCATGATTGGGAATGGGCAAAAGTATGCCCGCACCAGTCGGACGGCAGCAGATTGTGCGAGAGGCTGTCAACTCAGAGGGGTAGCAAGTTTCAGCAGCGATGGGCGGTTGGAACCTTCTGGTTTCTGCGCCGTCAACCCTATAAGCATCTGCAGGCTAGTGAGCCTCTCGCTCACTTCCTTCGTGCTCCTTAGGAGCACTTCTCCACTGGTTATCTTTCTGCTCTACGATGATGTGAGCTTTGGCTTTGTCTTATCTTTCTCGCTCCATTTACTTTGGGCGTTTTCTGGTAGAAAATACGTTACTTACGGTGCTTCTGCTGAGAAAATAAAATAAGCACTGAAAGTAGGCCTATTGCTTGCTTTTTCTTGTTGATTTTTCGCATTGTTCTGCCAATTTTTTGCCTTTTGTCAACGACCAACCTCCGCATATCCGTGCACGTAATCCGCCCTCTCACGAATTTCAGGTTCTTTGTTATGCTGCTTCTCAGTGTTACTCTTCGCCCTTATGTACATACTTACGAAAGTATGTGAGCTTCTTTGTGGATATTTTAGCTCCAGCTGCTGCAGCTGATATTTGTCTTTCTACGCTTTTTTGAGCCCATGAGGTGAGATCTTTTTTGTGACAATTTCTCGGCATCGAAGTTTTTTCCCCGACAATTTTTATTAATTCTGTTGTGGATGTTTTCGTCATAGATTAGCTTCCGGCGATGTTACCGTAACCCCTAAAAGTTGTCAGAGGTCGCGCGCTTTTGATTTTGTCTGCGTGTGCGCATATGCAACGGACGATCGGGCCTGGGTTGCGTTTCGATTCGCGTGCTCCGTTTTTGTTGTTATTATTGTTGGTTGGTTTGAGTCGGCGCAGTGTGTTGGTTTGGTTGATCGGGATGCTTAGTGGACCTTGGCAAGGGCTGACCAGAGAATGCACATTGCATCATCATCCATCCTTCTCTTGTATGAATCAGTAGTGGGGAATTATTGGAATCCCTGATCGTTTGTAGTATCTAAACTCGAAAATGCGGAGATTATTCGTGGACAAAACAAGGCCACCGCCGTCGTATAGTATACGACATACATACGTGCACAACACCTATTGTGTCTAACTGCTCACGGCGCGCGCCTGTACGTACTGTACGTATATGATGTGGGTGGGCTACTGACTGATGTGACAATGGATTTGGGCATTAGGCCTGTGTGCTCTTCTGGCTTTTGTTGCGTAATATTTTTGCGGAGTATGCGAATCGCGGCGGGCATGTCTGTCTATTCTGTGGCCGGCCTTTGGACTTCGCTCTCTGACTGCTGCTACAGGTGTCATGTAAATACATGTACGTACATACTGCTGGCGTGTGGTGTTGATGGGGTGGTGCAAGGTGTCGTGTATGTTCCGGCGGCAGTGGGGAGTGTGTTAGGAGAGTGACTGACACTGGTTTTATGACGAATAACCACGACGGGGACTTGATTATAGTACTCTCGGAAATTAGGGCGACCCTCATTTTTCCCTTCACAACTTCTCCGACCACCGCCGCACACCGATTTGTGCCCCTGTACATACAGATACGTACATACGTACGTACGGATCTCTGGACTTATTGATGGGATACGTCGTTTGGCGTGTGTGTGTGTATATATGTTTTTGGCTTTGATTTGAAATACAAATAAAAAATTTTCCTTCAGACCACCCCCACTGCACTTTCTGCATGCCCAACAAACAGCAACAAAACATCACCTTCCTTTCCTTTGCCTGTCGGCGTAGTGTGTGTATGATACATACGGTAAGTATGCAATTCTGGTCCGGGCATGTTGGAGGCGGTTTCGTGGAGTAGTTTCTCCATGGTGCTGAATGCCTGATAATCATGATCTGGCTCCCTCTTCGACACATTTGTTGACCAAAGGTGGGCTACCGCCCCCTGGCCTCCATATCCTATCCTGTGTAGAATGAATCATTGTTTTCGTTCTCTTAGCTTTCAACTTTTTTGTTGACTTTTCGCGCCATCGTCCTCTTGCGTTGACTACGGTAGTTTGGACGCGTGCTAATTGCGCCGCGTATTTTATATTTCGATGGCCAATTCGTATCTGTAGCAGATGCGTTACCATTTCAGATGCTGCCTTTTTGCCACTGTGCACCTGTGATATTATTGTCTACTGATGTTACCTGACTGACACTGATCTGATTATGAAGAAGAAGATAGATGCGTGGAAATTGTTAGCCCCTTGGAGGATACTGTTATTCGTGTGGACAGTACTCGCGGTGTCCAGTGCTCAGTCGTTACAACAGAGCGGAGCTGCATCAGGACAGGAGTCGTGTATTGAGAGGCCGGCTGGTTGCGATCTGTTCTGTCGATATGGATACGCGATGGGCTTCAACGGCCTCTGCATCTGTATATGCTTCGATCCTTGTCAGGTATGTAGGGTAGGGTGGGGCAAAACCGGCCATGGGGGAAATCTGCCCACCTGTGGCGCTTTTACCCCATCAGGCCTAAATACAGGGTGTCTCACGTAGACCTACCTAACGACTCAGCCTTATAACTTTCGTATTACAGAAGATACCAAGCTGAAATTTTGTCCCCAGAAACCCAAGAAAATACCATTTATTGTGGCAAAATTTGAGCCAGATAGGTCAACTAGGGATGAAATTACGAGCTTGCAAAGTTGCGACCACTTTTTTCAACATTTTGAAATCAGTGGTGCCACCATTGACCTCGACAGACCCTTGAAGGCTGTTAGGGACTGTATATCGCCTATATTTTGAAACCTTTGTGTTCTGGACTGTGGTGATGTTTAGTCATTGTTGTTTCATCATATTACCACGCTGGATGAGCTATTTGACCATGCTGAGCAGAAGATTCTAAGCTGAAAACTATGCTCAATGCAGAAAATGATAAAAACAGGGTCCAAAATTGCTAAAGCTGTAATTTCGTTCGCTGTGGGCCTATCTGGCTCAAATTTTGCCACAACGTATGGTATTTTCTTGGGTTTCCGGGGACAAAATTTCAGCTTGATATCTACTGTAGTACGGAAGTTATAAGGCTGAGTCGTTAGGTAGGTCTACGTGAGACACCCTGTACATAGGTTGTCAAGTTATGGCTACTAACGAAGAAACAGGGGCAGAAGTTTCTCGAGATACATTTTCGAGGGCCATGTTTTGAATGGGGGTAAAAGCGCTATACTAGGTGGACGGAATTTTCCCATGGGCGGTTTTGCCCCATACTACCCTACACCGTACGTGCGTAAAGTAGAGCAAACGATAGTGTGGGCTAAGGCGGACCCTTTCATCTTTCGGACAGCCAGAGAGGAATACGCAAGAACCCTATCCCATGGATGCAAATTCCTAATTTTGCTGTGATGTGCCGAGAGTTGATAAATTTCTGCCAGATGCAAGGCAGTAATAACAAAAAGTCGTATGCAGTGTTCGGCTTGAATTTGAATAGTCATCGAGGAGGCGTTCTTGGATTTTGACAATAACGTTGAAGAATGTGTAGTAAACGTGGGATATTGTTTCAGGGAAAACGCTGTCGTGATGACGAAACTTGTCTAGTCAGAAGAGATGGCAATAGGTTCATCGGTTTGTGTACAAGTGCTATTGGTAAGCTGCTCAAATTTTTCTTTGATCTTTTCGTGTGGCGGTAGTATTTGGTGAAGGGGCTTGGTGTGTCCGTTTTCCTTTTACTCAATAGTTCCATTTCGTGTTCTCCGCCTAACACCAATCACGTTCGTCTGTGTTACGTTTACCGTACGTACATGTCGTAGCGGGTTGTTGGATTTAGCGGGATGCGGCATCCCGCTAGCGGGATGAGGCATGCCAAATACAGCTAGCGGGAAGTGGAATTCCATATTACGCTAGCGGGTTATGGTATTTTCGTAGGCATGTATTTATTTTATCGACACCAACCAAGCACGCGCCGGGCAGTTATGTACATTGCCGGACACAGTGATGAGCCAGCCAACATCAGCCAGCATAGAGTACACTACACACACCCACACAAACCAAGACATTATCAGGAAAGAAAACCACAAGAAGGAAAGGTAATCAGACCCACACCCAGAGGTTATCAGGAAAGAAGGAGGGAAGATTTGGTTGGGAACAGAGCAGGGCAAAATAACATCTTCGTTTCTTTGTGAGCAACTTCACAAGGTCATTGGAGCTAACAAAAAAGTTGGAGATTCCGGACCAAGACATTGCGCACACGAAAGCTTATTGTTCAGAAACGACCTATCCAACAAATCGCTTTGCAAATGCCCGAGCAAGTCTTGTCGCTCAAAGCAGTGCCCCTGTTTCAGGAATGAATTGACTTGCTCTTCAAACTGTTACAGAGGCGAAGCATGCAAAAACCCGAAGTAGCATCATTTCATTAGTACGTACGTATCAGTTCAGTGCATTGCCTACTTGTTTTACCACTGCGCATAAAGAAATATAATCGCTTGTTTTGAGACCTAACTTGTCTGAACAATAAACGTCTTAAAATCAGCGTTTGCGTGCCGAGGTGTCAAAAAAATATTACACAAAACTAAGGTCAAAATCAGGATTCAGGAATCAGCTAGCGGTTTGCGGAATCTCACAGACATGCCAATACCCGCTAGCTGGAAGTGGAATTCCAGATCCCGCTAGCGGGATGCCGCATCCCGCTATATCCTAATACCCGCTACGACATAAAGTGCCCTCTACGATCGAGAGTTGAACTTCGCCCCCCACGCGGCGAGGTGGAGAAACAGGGCTTCAGTACTGAATTATTATTTTCATCAAGTGTGCATGAAATAGAGGCCAAATCAAGTCAAACTCCAAGCATACATATTCCCCAACTTTTTTCGATCTTTTCAATGGTGAGGTCGCCGTTAACCCATCCCCAACTGGTATGGCCAAAAATGGTCATTTTTCAGTTTTTTGACAAAAGTAGGGTATTTTGCAGGCCTCAGCGCAATATGCACAGAGCCAGCCAAGTGCTGTACTTCTCAAATTCCACCACCAAGGGTCCAAGCTTCACACTGGTGATGTTAACTCTTTCCCCACCCCACCATACTGGCAACCTATGAAATTGATGAAAAACAGCCTTTTCACATGCATTTCTACCCAAGTATGCTACCCTGGAGCAGTCAAGCAGAGAAAATTAGAGTACCCTACCCTAGTTTTATGTGTAGATTTCAAAAGTGGAAAATCCTTTTTGAAATGTGGCTTTTCCGTTTTCCCACATGT
>JASAMW010007144.1:0-27408 GCA_030247985.1 Epsilonema sp. ZAB3_2
CTCTAGCCTGCAAGGGAGTCTGACTCTTTGATTCTGCCCGAAAGGGTGTATAACTCTTTGACTTTGCCCGAAAGGGTGTGACTCTTTGATTCTGCCTGAAAGGGTGTATAACTCTTTGATTTTGCCCGAAAGGGTGTATAATTCTTTGATACTGCCTGAAAAGGTGTTAACCAGTTTAAATGAAGAAGAAACTAAAGAAATGTATTTTTTTTTTGGCGAGACCGTACCCCACAGGGTCGGCTGTAGGTGAAACCCACCTAATCTCCTCCGAACCTTTAACAACGCCCGTTATGGTGGGCCAGTCCAGTGCCACAAGGCATGACCAACAATGGCCCGAACCAGGGAAGGGCCTGGCACGAAGCCGAACAGCCATCAGCGACCACTGGTCGGGGTGTGCTGACCCGAAGGAAAGCACTGGTGCCTTTAGAAGCCAGCGAGCGGGCGCACCATACTGCCGCTGGGGTTGCCAGGCGCTTTAATCCCACCTGGCGAGAGTGGGAACTCATGACGCAGAGGACGGCAGATCGGACGCAGCCCGTCTTACCGCCTGCGCCACGAGCGCGACAAACTAAAGAAATGTAACAAAATGTACTTGAAAATTGATGGACAGTTAGAAAAATGTTGCTTTAACTCAAGTTTTTATGAGATAGAGGTCACAGAAGACACCTGCAGGGTGATAAATATACACAGGTTGAGCAGATGTAGGTTGACCAGATACAGGTTGAATGGATTGGTATAGGTTCAATAGATACAGGTTAAATATATACAGGTTAAATATATACAGGTTAAATATATACAAGGTAAATATATGCAGGTATGGTTAAACTTTTTGTATGTTTGGGAATATTGAAGGAATAGCAATTACTAGAGAAGTTGGGAAGTACTTTCAAAGAAAGAACATGCTGCTACTAGAATGATTGAAACATTATCAAACTCTACAACTTTTTATCAGAAGAGATACTAATTATTAACTATTGCCTGAAAGAGAAATGTCATGAGCTATTGCCCAAAGGAGACATAGAATGAACTGTTCCCTGAAATGTATAAATGTGAACTATTGTCGAATGGTCATAAACATAAACTTATGCCTGAAATTACCATTTTCCATATACCAATGCCAGCGAAGGCAGCGCTGCCCGAAGCTGGCATGCTGAGTAAAAAGATTTACCTCAATTTGAACAAATGCACTGTTATTTGGTCAGAACAATAAAAATTTAAAAGTTGTTACTGTGAGAAAATAACCCATCTGATTTTGTATTTTTCATGCAGTAAAAAATAAATACTACACAAAAAGTTAAGAGGTGTGTGAAAAAAACACTAATAAAATAGAAATCAACCATAAGCAGAAATCAAACTGCGAAAGGTATAGGTACTGTGTCTGAAAGCAATACCTATCTGAAAGAGCAAGCAAAGTAAGCTGAGCCCATCTTTTTCACGCCAGTGAAAAAACTGATATACCTGTCATGAAACGGGAAGTACACCGCGGCTGAGCACATCATTTTCACGCCAGTGAAAATGCCAATCTACCAAAACGAAACAGCAAGCAAACCACACCTGAGCTCATCTTTTTCACGCCAGTGAAAAAACCAATATACCTACAGTATCATGAAACAACAAGCAAACCGTGGCTGAACACATCATTTTCACGCCAGTGAAAGTGCCAATCTACCAAAACGAAACAGGAAACACACCACACCTGAGCTCATCTTTTCACACCAGTGAAAAAACGCATATACCTATCATAAAACAACAAGCAAACCGCGGCTGAGCACATCACTTTCATTGAAAGTGCCAATCTGTCAAAACGAAACAGGGAACAAACCACATTTGAGCACATCTTTGCCACACCAATAAAAAACCAATCTACCAAATACATATAAAATATACCAATACAACGGAAAAAATTCTATACCTAATAAAACATATACCTATACAAAGGAAAAAAATCTCTAACCTAATAAAAAAATTATATAACTTTTTAAAATAAAGCTTGTTTTCGTATTTATCAATGATGCAATACAAGGTTTCAGTTGTTTTCATTTACAACGAAAATGTTATCAACGTCTCTGCCGCACCCACACTACACCAAACTGCTGAGATTTCGGATGGGTCATCCCTGGATGGAATACGACGGAGCGTAGGAGCCGGAGCCGGATGGAGCGGACGCGGAGCGGAAGAGGAGGCGTATCTGATACGCCGTATCATCGGGGACTTCCTAAACGCAGGATCAGGACCAGGAGCAGGATCCTGAACCACCCCCTAAACGCAGGATCCACAGGAGCAGGATCCTGAACGGAAACCTAAACGCAGGATCCACAGGATCAGGATCCTGAATGGAAACCTAAACGCAGGATCCACAGGAGCAGGATCCTGAACGGAAACCTAATCGCAGGATCCTGAGGATTTGCAGGATCATGCATGTGCTAGTGGATATGACTAAAACCCACACCCAAGCTGCTAACTATAACCCAAACCTCGAACCCAATAAAAAACCGTCCTGAAATACTATGTCATAACAAACATCCGTGAAGTGGTTTCAGGTTTTGGTCCGCAAAATGGTTGCCAGATGCGCACAAGGGTTGCCAGATCTGCAAATTGGTTTCCAGATGCACAACAGGTCTGCCACATCTGCGACAGGGTTGCCAGATGAGCAATTTTTGCCAGACCAGTAACTGGTTGCAGCTTCACAGCAATAGAGGAGACTTTTCTAAAGCGTCTGGCAACCCTTTTGCAGGTCTGGCAATGCTTTTGCGCATCTGGCAGCAGTTGCGAATCTGACAACCTGTCTTATATGCTCCTCTCGTCTAAAAGCTTCCTCCCCATTGGTAAACAAGGCAACCTTACAGATTTCTGCATTTCATAAATTACGTCATCTTTGAAAAACTGTTTAGATTACTTTAGAAATCTCGTTTGCTTGAATTGCACACCGATCCTGCGAATCTTCAGGATCCTGCGTTTAGGTTTCCGTTCAGGATCCTGCTCCTGTGGATCCTGCGTTCAGGGGGTGGTTCAGGATCCTGCTCCTGGTCCTGATCCTGCGTTTAGGAAGTCCCGTATCATCGCAATGGGGGAGAGGAGCATGGAGAAGAGAAGAGAAATAGAAGACACCACAAAACAACGGATTCAAAGAGCCAGAGGATTTCACTTTCACCTACAGAAAAGAGTCTAGCGTGAGAACTGTAATTTCGTCATGTAGTCAGCAGGCTGGTTTCGCATGTGAGAAGAGGGAAAGTTTCTGCCGTGCCATCTGTTATTGTATGTACGATGTGCATACACAGTGGATAGGATAGGTGCAACAACGGTTCAGAGCTTTTTATTTGACGCAGTGGCATATTTGAGCATTTCTTCATTTCGATGAAAGCTGGAACTGGAAGCCTCGTTCTGGTTTTGCCGCCAGCTAGTAGTGGATGCCACACGGCTGAACGTCAGCCTGTACAATTGCAGCTGCACGAAGCCAATGTTCAGATATGGAAAGTGAAGCAAGGAGACAACTCAGCGGGTGATGTCGGAAACGAGGATGTGAATAGTGGCAACAGCATCGGGAAGCATGGCATCAAGCTTGAACCATTCGCTTCTGTAGCTTGGGAAGATGTTGTGGGCTGCCACAGGCTTAGAGGTGTGTACAGTTGTGTTCCTACTTATATATGTACACAGACAATACGTAGATAGGTAATGGCCAGTACAATAGCTTGAAATGAGTGTATTTTTCAGGGAAAAAGTTGGAGGATTCGGCGTCATATTTTGCTATTTATGCATATCCGTTGAAGAAAAGAGCTAAATCGGGCAGAAAGAGGCAGAGGCGAGTGTACACGCTGCAAGTTGGCGACAGTGGGACGGAGGAAAAGAGGGCTGAAAACGCAAAGTTGGCAGAAGACTGGGTTCAAGTTATTCGAAAGCGCATCTATGTCAAACCTCCATGTAAGAAAATAGGCCGCTTTTCATCATATGTAGGTTCACATTTATACACGCCGTAACATTGGCTATATGGTACGTTCAAGAATATTGAGAGGTCTAATAGTGGTGGTTGGTTCATTATACACTGGCATGAGCTGAGGAAACGATCAAGACCGAGGGTGTGGGATGTTGTGTACTCGCTGTAAATTTTGTGCAATTTTTATCCAGGTTTTGCATTGGATAACAATGGTTAGTTGCAGTTCCAATTTTTTAACTAAAGATGTCCACGGAAATCTTCCTTCGCCGAAACTCGGTCTTGTTCGTTTCGGGAGCTATATTCGTGCCCAATTTTGTACATATCTTGTGCTCTGCCCTACATTACTGGGCTACACACGTGGTGAGTAAACTCCCGGTGAATTCACGGTGAGTTTGAACTTCGAATTTTTTTTTTCGTGTAGAGCATTCTTACTTGCTCCCAAGCGCAAAATTGTTCTCACGTGTTCACACGTGTGGTGAGCTTCAAACTCACGGTGAATTCACCGGCCTCCCTATGCTTCATCACATACGATACATATGGGGAATTCCCCGTGAGTTTACTCACCACGTGTGTAGCGCGCTATTGTCTGCCGTCTGTGTTGCAGTGCGCAGAGAGGCAGCAGACGCGAAGAAGGGTGGCGATTATCGCCGACTGTACGTCCTGGTGAATCCTTGTGGTGGTGTTGGTAAAGCGTTAGAGATCTTTCAGAACCAAGTGGTGCCAGTACTCTACGATGCAAATACACTCTGCAAACTAGTCATTACAGGTAGCCAGCCAATTGTTACTACTGTTGTGTACTCACGATATAGTAGATTGAACACAGACTGCACGTACACAGTATCTTTACTTTGTGTCTGTAGAGCGTGCAAATCATGCTCGTGAATTGGTGCGTGGAATGGAGTTGGGGATTTGGGATGGGATTGTGGTTGTGGGCGGAGATGGACTGGTCTTTGAAGTGTTGAATGGGCTGATGATGAGGGAGGATCGTGAGTTAGCCTTGCGTCTGCCTCTCGGTGTCATTCCTGCTGGATCTGGCAATGCTCTAGTCACCGCAATATGCGATCAAGCTGGGTAATTTCTGTCGTTTTTATCAAGCACGTATGTTCGTACGACCACTTGCGGCCGAAGAAAAGAAGTTCATGGCTGTTCGTGTTGCTCACTTATTTTCAGGCGTACGCATCACGTCGAACGTACCTTACGTCGCTTGTCATGCCGCGTTCACCAAACGTCCATCGATCCGTACGTCTGACGTATCTAGGAGTACATGGCACCGCAAACGTCCATGTACTCGTAGATACATCAGAGGAACGGACGTATGGTGAACGCGGCACGAGCCCCGCCATTGTTACTGTATCAGTATGTGTTGTGGGCGTGTGCAGAGAATTTCACCTGGACGACTTTGCGATGCGTAGTGCGGTGATAATCGCGAGACCTCGCTACTTTCCCCTGCGTCTGACACACGTGGAGACAGATTCTGGCAGTCACATGGCCTCCTTCATGTCTATTGCTTGGGGCATAATCGCTGACATTGGTATGTATCATTGAGGTGAATTTTCCATTCGCCACTTATGTTTGTCTGTAGCGTACGGTGGTTGTCTTTCCGTTTTCTTGCTTACAGATATTGAGAGTGAGAGATATCGCAAGACATTAGGCGGGTCCCGCTTTACCTTTCAGGCTGTCATGTGCGTCGCAAGTAAGCATTAAAACTGTTTCTTTCTAATTTCTCATCAAAAAGAAACGTATGAATCAATAGAAGAATCTGTTGAATATTTCTGCTGTTGCAGAAATGAGAAAATATCGAGCTAGACTTTCTTATCTGAAGCACGAAGGGCCTATACATAGTGCTGCCTCCAATAATAATCTACATCATCCATCGGAGGAGACGACTGGACACGGATTCCAGAATACCTCATTCCAAAAGTTGGCTATTATTATCATTTTCTATTTTGCACAACCGTTTCTGCCTTGTTCTTATGATACCGGTTACCGGTATGTACAGACAGTAGTCGTAGTGTAATGACTATATATTTTCGCTGGTTTGTCTCCTCAGGAAAGCGTAGATGCACAAGAAAATTGAGAGCAAACTAGCCGTAGTGTTTGTTTTGTTCCTAAAACTAGATGTGTGCGTATTGTGTAATGTTACTTGTTCTTTTAGTAGTGAAACGGATGAGGGAAAACTGGGTGAAGGTCCCTCTCGTGAAGGAAGCAGGGAAAGTATTGCCGAAGATTCCAGTGAATTGGTGTCAGCTGAAAGGCCGCTTGCTAAGAAGCCTTTTGTGCAGGTACATACTACATATAATGTAATATGCCATCCGTACATGCACCACCGTCTAACTGTATTTTATTGTATACGTAACATACCAAGTTGCATTGATTCTTGCAGTCTGCCTTTGGTCTCACGGTCGCTGATGCCTGCGAAGGTCCGTCAAGCGGTGAGATGGTATCGGCGTGGCGTGCGGGTCACGTGACTGAGATGCCGTCATTGGACGAGGGAGTGCCGTCTGATTGGACGGTGGTGGAGGAGGACTTTGTGCACGTGCTGGCGGCGCATTTGAGTCACCTCGGCCAGGATTTCGTGTATCTGCCGCGGGCGAAGATGGACGATGAGGCGCTGTATCTGACGCTGATTCGGAGTCACGTGACGCGCACTCAGATGACCAGAATTCTCATGGGATTCGCGGACGGCGGTCACGTGACCAACGAATACTTCGAGGTACGTGTTCTACTGCACGTGAGTTTCAAGTATAGGTATTGCATTGTTCACCGTTGGAAAATCTCGATCCTGTGCCAGATTTATAAAGGAAACGGTCGGTAGGGTAGACTGTGGAAGGAATTCTACGTTCAGTCAGTCACAGCACATGTGCACAGTAGTACAGGCAGTGGGCCTGTCTACAGTAGTATCGATACATAGCTAGTAGGACTACCGTCCACTGTCAACCGTTTGATAAGTCGGTATCGTTTACTATAGTCTGGCCAATAGCAGTTGGCACTTGGACTCAAGGCGAGTTGCGTAGTTTGCATGTACTTCTGCTAAATAGGAGTACACGAAGCGTGGACAGAAATCCGCATTTGTAAATCTATTTTACGCAGCGCGCCTTGAGTTCAAGTGCCAACTGCTATTGGCCAGACTATAGTCACTGTTTACTTCTGCACTTTCACGTATGCACACTGTAGATAATTCCGGTGAAAGCGTTTCGGTTGGAGCCTATGGGAGAGAATAGGGGGATCATGACAGTGGATGGCGAGCAAGTGACAACCTCACGCATTCAGGCGTCGCTCACCTCATACAACGCTTACGTTATGGGCAGATGAGAGGCGCACACCATGCAATATGCACCATTGACCACCACAGCGAGCCATATCAAATTTCGCCGTGTGCCACTTTGTCATGTGCTTCATATCTGTTCGTGAATTCTACCGCCTTTCTTTTCAAAGATTCTACGCCTGGAATTGTACGTAGAGTACGTACATACGTAGTTAGCGCATTACGTACCATATCTATCTATTAGCAGTAAGGTATCCGAGCTGTATTGAGGTTTTATGTCAATATCCAGGGAATGGTTCCGTTTGATTGGCTTTGTTAACGATGGACCAAAAATTTTGAATAATGGTTCTTTATGCTTTCTCTTCGCGCTGTGATGATCCTTTGTCGTGATTTTGGATCCGGTTTCGGGATTAGCATCTGTGCTTTTTCAAGCGTATGAAAGTAGTGATTGTGGCAATAAATAGGTTAGTTAAAAACCTTTTGACCTCATCGTTCATAATGATACGTACATTACATTCTGTTGCATATTTTCAAGTTCGGTGAAAACTGCGGCGTGTACCTAAACGTAATAATAGGCTTGTAGCACTTACTGTTACTACGATGTGAGAAGTAAAGTGTGTTTCTGTTGCTGCCTGTTATACATTGGGGATGTACTCAGGGTACACCCAAAAATACGGTTCGTATGTAGTAACATGGGGTGAACCCGCCCATGGGTAAATCCGCCCGCCTAAGGGTTCAGGGCTGTGTATTTCAGGAACCAATGGACCTATTGAAACAACTAGGATATCAATCGATTCCTTGAACTCTCCTCTTTCAAATGAGCTATTTGGCATGTCATTTGTTGAAACATCAAGCTCACGGGTTCACGTTTTTCAACAAGAGGTCGAAAATGACCAAACTTTAGATGTTGCGCAAAAACACCCTGTATGTTATAAATGAACACCCGGTATGTGGGAGGCAAGGAGGCATGGTGCCCTACCCCCAGGCGAAGTTTCAATCAATTCGCCCCACTGGTACTGGAGATATGGCAAAAAACAATTTCAGTACTTAGTGGGGTAAATGCGCCCACCCAACTCCTGTACTAAAGTATAGGGTAAACCCGCCCACCTGATCAGCTCAAACTACTGCAATCCTAAGCAGCTGTCATATCAGTGCACAATCACACAGGAAAGTGCGTTCAGCTAATCTTACAATATTTTCTAACGATTTCTCAAGCGAAAAGACGTTCATGCAAATTTTCTTAAAATTTTATGGGTGGGCGGCTTCACCCCCCAGTACTGAAAGGTTAGTTTACAGCAAAGTAGTCCCATTCATACCACTTATTACCTACCTAAACTATCTAGTTGGCTAATTGGTAGCTGTTATTCATGGTTATTGCTGCTGCTTCTTTTATAACATGCCAGAATGATACAGAATAGCCCGGGCAGCCTCAAATTAGCCAAAATCATGGGTGGGCGGGTTCACCCCCAGTACTGAAGAGATGGGCTGTCACTAGAGTTGTCTCATTCGTGCCCTTCATGCATCAGGCAGAAATATTTTAGTCAGTTATTTTTTTAATTACTGGCGTTGGAAATAAGCTTGGCTTCCATCTTGAAAAAAACGGCCATAAAAATATAGCTTGGTCAGCCTGAAAATGGCCTAAACCTTAGGCGGGCGGGTTCACCCCCCAGGGCTCGTGTTTTAGCGACAGCTGAATTTGGCCATAACTCTCTAAAGACGTTCAGCAGTAGAGCCGTACTTTGCACGTTTAACTAAGGCCTATCCAGGTATATTATGCAATGTGATTTTGTTTTGGTTCAGCCATTGGTTCCAGAGAACTGCTTAGGGGGGCGGGTTCACCCCATGTTACCCTATAGTACAACAGACTATATTGTAAATAGTTTTAGGTACCTTGCGCAATATCACATTTATGGTTGGCACGTACAAACTGTACATGTGTACATGAGATACTGTATCAGTATGTAAGTGCAGTAAATTGCAAATATTTACAAAATAGCATCAGTACATACCTGAAACGCACACAATTTTACATCTGAATTTTTTCCACAAAGCTACATGGCGCAGGTGTACTTTACTCTACATAACTGCCACTTTTTTGCGGCTTTCCATCACGGATTATATTACAGAACTACTCACCCGAAACACGAATTCCTTCCCTCCCGTCCAAGTTTTCCCAATAGTCAGAAAATGAAAATACGTGAATATTATTTGCGAAGAAAAAGAGATTCGTTGTAATAATGCAGCTACTATAAGCTAAGCGAATGTGCGTACGGTAGTCAGTCGGTGTCATGATCCTGGTGCAGAGTATTCACTGTTTGTTCCTGGGTTCAATAGTACTCATAATTATCCTTTCTGATGGCTTGACACAAGATGCAGGCGAAAATCATGGCCAGCAGCTAAAACGAGAGAAAATTTAAAACTACACAATGACGCAAGATTATGTATTTATTTATGTATGTTTTTGAGAGAAACGCATATTTTTGAGGTCAAAAGCACTGCGGTTTAGGGCATTAAGAGGGCCGGTATTCTAGCAGAAGACATTATGCTAGCTAGCTCAGTATTGCTTGGTTTAGATGTGGCTATGGCTGGCTTACAACAAGCTTCCGTGGTAGGTTCAGGTGCCGGCAGTACGTGGGGGCTATACACCAGGAGGGATATACACTACACTAGAAGGGATATACACCCAAAAATACGGCATACCTCAATGACTAGAATGACAATGGCCACTGCGGCCAAAATGATCATGTGCGTCGACATTTCTTCGAGCAGGTAATCCACGCAACCCTAGAATGGTCCCGGCAGGTCACATCACAAACACGGGCATTTTGTAAAAAGTAGGCAAGGTACGTACTGCATTGCAGTTTGCTTGCTTGTTTTGCTAACTTGCATGTTTTTAGGTTTGTTCATACTTACTTGTTTTGGGCCTTCATTACACCTGCAGGAGGGAGGAGGGTTGGCGTAATCGTGACAACCTGTTGCGCCGCAGCAATTTAACTAAAACAATAGCACTGCTCTGTGAGCTTGTACTTCAGCGGAGAGTGGTAATTTTGAATCTAGGCGTCGCCTGCTTCCACCTCTGTTTGCAGCTTTTCCATTATCTCCATAAATTTAGGATCCTGATTCTTTGCGATTTGGTCCCTCGCTGCTTTCCTTGCAAATTCTTTTATCTGCAACAACACAAATTTTCAACTTTTTGAAACTTTGTTTTGGATGGCGAGGGGAGTGGTAGGCAGTAATCCATTCCATGTCGACTTGCACAGGTTGTTCATGTTACCTTTCCTTTAATATGAACTCATGGCGACGATCTAATCATACCTTGTCTTTTTGAACAAATATGTAGATGGCTCCAGCGATTTTAACAAGGAAAAGAACCAAGACGATACTGAAAAACTGAAATGAAAACCACAAATGTTTTTATCAATTTATCAATTTGTGAGGTTCAAAAATAAAAGCCAGGCGTCATATTAAAGACCGTAGACATACCGTACGTTACGTACGGTACATTACATTACATACTGAACGTCCGCCTTCAAAACACTGCTTATGCATGGCTTACCAATCCTAAGAGACACGTGTTTTCACAACAAGCGCCGCAACAACCCAAGAAACCCGTCAGAAACAGTATTCCGCCAATGGCAGCCAAGACATACAGTGGTATGTACAGCTAAAATCGGCATGTAAGATTCTCAAAGTCAAAATAAAGCGACAAGCGTTCAGTTGCTGCTATATAATTATGTTTGTCTGCTGCTAGGTCAGTACAGTACTTGTTCAGCGGTGATTGGTTCAGCGGAAGTCTGCTGCATCTCGTTGGTCAGCCGGGTTCTGAAGTTGCTGTCGTATCGCACCCATAGGGAAAGGCCGAGTAGAATCCCACCGGAGATCTGAACAAAAAACAACACTGACGTTTTGTATTCTTGTTATGTCTGCGAAAATAATAAACCAACCCTACTTACGCTTTAGAATTATGCGTGGTCGCGAGCTGCAGCTGCCCCCTCTGTTTTATTCTGTGCATTTTTTGACCGGTGACCCCCGATGGCACCTCACCACTGAAACTATGTAATGTACCTACATTAGCTACGTAAGTAGTAAGTATCGGGAAGTTCCTTGGCTGACAGTCATGTTTTGGGGACTATCGCGACTTTCTGCCTATACCTAACCCACCGGACCAAGCCTTTATCGCCGTGGACCTTCCACGTGTCGTGTCGCCGCGCACTGTCAGACACGACAACGGAAGTTTCTTTGTGTATTTTTTAGAGTATCCGGGCCCAGGGGTGTGTGTTTCTGTGTATTCATGCCAGTTCGCAGATCATTGGCACTTTTACAAATCCCAAGAATTGGTTGGGGTGTCACGACGAGGATTGAGCCGGATGGATACTTGCGTCGCCATTTCGCGCATTTGGTCGAGTGGCTACTATCATCATTGTCGACATTCGCAGCGCGCGTGCGTGTCCCAAATGCACTTGATATTCTGGATGGCGTTATTTCTGGCAAGTTGACGCAATTCACAGTTTCAGGTTTTATTTGTCATCTTCTCGGCCTTGGGTTCTTCTGCCTACAACCTGACGTGATCCCATCGCCACCTCCCACACTCCCACGTACAATACATACTGTACGTATCACATGTACGACGTCGCACTTTTCTAACGCCAACACGCGCGCGCTGTTGGTCATTCGGGGTGATAGAGTGACCGCCGACCGGTTTGCTTACTTTGAAGTGCGCGCGGCTACTCGACCTTGGAAGCAGGGGTGCGCAAAGTCGATTGTGGAATGCGGGATATTAGCATATTACACACGACTGCCGATCGGCAACGGTGGGAAACAGGAAAGGATTTCAAAACAATTGTGGTTTCCTGTCTGCATATTTTATTGCTATCCACCATATGCAGTAAGGGAATTGGGTTGGTCGATGCTGACCCCGCGGCATTTAGTGAAAGTTTGGATCGGTGTCTGCGCGGTCGTCGACGTCATTTTGTTGTCAATTCCTCCTTTCACTCGCTCCTTTTCAGCTCCCAGATGATTGAACAAGGTCGACGACCACGCAGACACCGACCCAAACTTTCACTAAATGCCGCGGGGTCAGCAAGCATCGACCAACCCAATTCCCTTACTGCATATGGTGGATAGGATGCAGATAAGATAGTCGTGGTTGCAATTGACAAGAGCTACTGATTGCTTCGTTCAGGCCCCAATATAACGCCCTGCAGAAGCAAGCTGCATCTACTGGACTTGATATGATACCTTTATAACGTACAGGTCTACGTACATACATTTCGGACAGTAAAGCCAAGTCCTTCATAAAGCGAACGGCGATCTTACTGCGCGTGAAAGCTGAATAACCACTGCTGCCCTTTACCAGCGCATACTATTATAATGCTGCTTGCATGCCACTGCTAAAATACATTACACAATGCTTAAAGCTGCATGTGCGTGCACCACGTACGTACGTACGTGCGTATAGCCAAGAGCCAACCTTTACGCCTTTACTTACAGCACATAGAAGTGGGATGTTTGCGCTCGTGCTAAGCTGCTAAACTTTCACCAGCTCATTGCATGATTTCGAAATGACACGAAGGTATGCTGCATGGCGATAACCTTACAGTTTGGAATAATAACAATAAACCCATGACTCAGTCTCCCACACCCTTTTTATTATGTTGCTCCTCCTGCATGACGATAAAATGATGATGCAGGATACCGTATACCATGCTAAATTAGTATAACACGATTCAAAAAAGGGTTCTTACAAAGAATAGGAAGTTGAAGGTGAAGAAGAGGTATTTGATGCATCGGTTGCCGCAACCCGCCACCATGGTAATTAGGTTTGGTGGGATGAAATGATCTCTCACACGCTGTTTTGTTTTTCTTTTCCGACTTTTGTCGTGCCGGTGGGCGTCGAATAATTTTTGTCGTAATTTCCGTCGACGCAGTCAATGTCAAATATTGGCGGCACACAGCTGCTGCTTCTGTCACCTTCCAGCACCGCCCTCTATTCGTATGTACACGGGCACCACGCACACGCGGAGCGAAAGCCGGAGAAAAAGAGCAGCAAGCGCTGGCTGGATGTGCACAGCAGACAGGAACGCACTGTTTGCAGGAGATGAAGCCGCTGGCAGCAAACGACTGACTAGCTGGCAAGCCAGAGTAGAACCCAGCTAGCTAGTAGTAGTAAGTAGCTGGCTTTAGTGGCGGTATGTACGCAGCGTAGAAGTAGCAATGTAATCGGTCGTATATCGGCGGTGCGCTTTTTTGCTGTGCGCGCGGTGGAGCAGCGATATCCGAGTAGAACTAGTGGGCCGGCATAGTACTACTGTACGTACGTACTAGGTATGTGGCGGCAGGGAGATGGAGCGAAGAGCGCGAGATGGATGAGGGAGGGCGGAGGACGATGCGAGTGCTACACTCACTCTCACTCTGTTCCACTCCGATCTCCTGTATAGTCTACGTGCATTGTATGTGTATGTGTTTTGGTATGTATGTATGTACGGTGTATGCACATTGTGTATGTCATTGTACGTACGTATTTCGGTGATGGTCGGCAGTAGTTGTATGCTGGCTCAAGAGCGCGTCATTCTTCTCGTTGGCACCTGAACAAACGCTGCCTCTGCGCTGAGCAGTATTCTTATTTTCGCGCGCAACCGACTACATGTACAATAGTACGTATGTACCGGAAAACTCGCGTATATCTATCTATCCATCCCATGCTCAATGGATGGGGCTCAATGCCTCAATCTGCCACGCCACTGCAGCAGGAGAAGCAACATCCAACTACACAAAACAAGATCCAATTGCATGAATTTCTATCTAATATCAGACGCTTCATTGATACATGTAGAACTTATTCACGAATATGTATACGCACTGGGGATGGGGACATGCACGAAGATACCGTAACCACTACTGCCTTTTACGTATTTGCAAGCATTCGGAGTGCGGCTACGGCACATCAATTCAACCAATGCATTGAACGTATGCATGCCGTACCGCCCACTCGCACCTGCTCCAGCTTTTTCCATATTGTTCCTGGCTTGGATGGATTCTTTCGGATATTCGGCTGAATCCACAAAACGTCAACTCGCTTGCAATGCCAGCATAGCATAGTAGTAATATCTTTCTATTCATTGCACAGTACACACACGCACTTTACACGCACCAACTACGTACATATTACGTGATATGATCGTACGAATAAGTAGCCTACCTAAGTACGTATGTACATACATAGGCATTTCATACCCAGTTCAGTACGGTACACGTTCTCTTCCAACACGACTAGCATAAGTATACGCCGAATAACAAGTAGAAGCAACCCAACAAAACAAGTCGAAACAGAAGCTCACGTAAGTACGATACACATGTGAATATTAAAAGTATGTACATACATGTAACAGTACATACAGCAAGACTTCCTTTATAACAGAGGCAGCACGTGCGCAAATTAAAGTATATAACGACTTGCACATTCACATTCTGGGTCATGACAATGGAAATCAAAGCCAAGAAATCGTAAACCATGGACAGTATTGCAGACTTTCGTCGGAAGCGTACAGTGAAATAAAAGCGTCAAAGCACATTTATTTGGTTTCCCGTGAAGTGAACAACAACAGTATCCACCTTTTAAAAAAAGAACCATTCCCACCCAAGTAACTACTAGAAAGATAAACAGTGCAATGGACTGCCGCTAGGATAGCATAGTAATAAAAGACCACGAGCGATTCGACATAAAAATGCAACGCTGTTAAAAAAAGCACTAAATTCCCGAAACAACAGTAGGTCTTCATCATACAAAAATGTAATGTGACACTTACGCGAAAGGAATCGCTGTTCAACAAAACGTACGCTAACACAACAATGCAGGCACTACACAAAATGCAACAAAATTCCCCTTTATCCACTGTATGTACTTACATACTGTATATACAGGGTGTCTCATAGTAAACCGAACACTTTTCCGTGCATATAACTCTGGTACCACACGCTAGATTTTCATGCGGTTTTTTGTGTTTAGTAGCCAAGGCTTCAACTTAGATGTGTACAAAATTTTAGCTTCATAGTGCCAGTGGAAGCTGCTCAAACACATCCTTTCTCCGGCGGTCAAAAACAAGGGTTTTTCTAACTGGTAGTGCCGATTTAGGGGCCTCCTGTGCATAGTCCAAAATAAAATTAGTCTCGTAATGAAAAAAGATGTCCCAAAATGCTAGGAAAAGTGTATCTCATGCATCATCCCCAGTAGCAGCATAGCAAACGCATGGAACAAGGTATCTTGAAAAATAAGACCGTAATTTTTCTCCATACTAAAGAAAACAACGTCGATTTTGAGCTTCGAGATTCAAACGGTCGTAATTTCTGAAGTATGTGGACCAAGTTGCTGAAATTTTGTACACATCTAAGTTGAAGCCTTGGCTACTAAATACAAGAAACCGCATAAAAATCTAGCGTGTGGTTTCAGAGTTACATGCATGGAAAAGTGTTCGGTTTATTTTCAGACACTCTGTACATCAAATCGCACTCAACCATTTGCCCGTCTCTCCGATCCCCTAATACCGTACATAGTACGTAGTAATAGGGTATATTCTTCACACCGTATGTACGAATGTTCACAGTATGTGTACAGTCAGACAGCTCACGCGTAGTATCCGTCTTGTCTGGAAAATGCGGAGCACAGAACGCAAGTGAAAATCATTGCGAGAATCTGCAAAAGAAACAAGAGCCGGAGATAATCACCAAAACATTGATTTCTATCTGTATGTTGCAAAATAGGATGAATCAATAATGGCACTAGCAAAAAATAGATAGGCCAATGTACTGTATAAAAATAGGTACGTATGCGCAATGGGCTGCCCACCTTACCTCGATACACATCACTACAAGGGCGATGGCTCCCGCAATGGCACCGTTCTTATTGACCCAGTCCACTATCCTGGTCTTGCATCCCTAAAATGACCACGTGCATTAGCAAAATACGTGTACTGTGCATAGTACTGCTGCAGCATAAAACGCTGATAAATAAAACGCAGCCTCGCTTCAGTCGCTCATGACATGTCGTACCGTGGCGTAGTTCTTGACGTTAGCCTTACACCATGTCGCCTCCGGTCCATACGTCGTGTAAGAACCGTCCTCGACACCGCAACAGTCCAACTAAAAAAGAACAGTTCAAGACACTTCTGCTACAAAAATATGTGCGGTGTACGCATGGTCCTCTGTACGTACACACAGTAACTAATAACATATGTGTCAGCATACAATACCATACATACAATAGTTTTATCGTGACTTTCTAACTTATTTACAGTATTATGTATACAGTGTTGTAAAATGTGTGCTTTGCTGTTCACATTCGACACTTGCTATATTCATGTCGACTTTGACTGAATAAAGGATTAATACAACTACCGTATTTACCTATGCATAGCCCCATGCAAAAATTGAGAGGTCCTATATGGGGTTATGCATAGGGGGGGGGGGGGGCTATGCATAGGGCATTTTTTATGTTTTTGAGAGGTGCGCAGAGGCATATTTTAGGTCAAAAGCACGTGTTTTAGGGCATAATCGAGGTCAAAACAGGGTTATTCTAGTACAATACACCCCCAAGCAGGCTTATAGACATCTTAGCTTGGTGTGGGAGTGGCTATGGGTAGCTTATGACCAGCTTATATATTATCCGTGTAAATTGATTGAAGACTGTGTTGTAGAGCGCTTCTCTGGAAATGCACCATACGCACCTTTTTTATGGTCCAGAAGCTGTTTTCCAAACATATTGAGACTTCCGCATTACGTTGCTGACCAGTTTAAAATTTAACCCCTCCTGTATGCTGAGATATGGCTGCTGGTAGGCCCAAATGCCCCCTTTGTGCCAGCCACTTTTTCCAAAAGTTCTTAACATCATTCTACTCCATTTTCTTCGCTGATTTCGGTTTTGGGCATGCCCCTTCGATATTTTGATGAATATGGCATGATATAGACCAAAAAAGGGTAATTTTGGCTAATTTGATCATTTTCGTCAATTTTGGTGGTGTATTCATCAAAATATCGAAGGGGCATGCCCAAAACCGAAATCAGCGAAGAAAATGGAGTAGAATGATGTTAAGAACTTTTGAAAAAAGTGGCTGGCACAAAGGGGGCAATTTGGGCCTACCAGCGCCATATCTCAGCATACAGGAGGGGTTAAATTTTAAACTGGTCAGCAACGTAATGCGGAAGTCTCAATATGTTTGGAAAACAGCTTCTGGACCATAAAAAAGGTGCGTATGGTGCATTTCCAGAGAAGCGCTCTACAACGCAGTCTTCAATCAATTTACACAGAGAGTAGGTAGGTTCAGGTACTCTACAGTACATATGGGGCTATGCATAGGGGGGGGGGGGGGGCTATGCATTGGGCATTTTTTATGTTTTGCCAATATGGGGCTATGCATAGGGGGGGGGCTATGCATAGGGGGGGCTATGCACAGGTAAATACGGTACATGGGGCATACGCAAGCACGTACCGCTTTTTCCACAGCCCTGAACGCTTTCGCTTTCTCCGCGGTGTCGTACAGTTTCGTTACCTCCCCAGCAGCCCAATTCGCAGCCTGAAGCACGCAGACACGATATGACCATGCGATGCGACAGCATTACTTAAATTCACCTAGCTGTCAGCAAGAGTGACATGAGCAGGTTAGCTATGTACGTATGCACAGTACGTCCTCCTGCTTACTTTTCCTTTGTAGACTAAGACAAGGATACCAGCAATGAGCTGAGCGATGGTAAGAATCAGAACAATGACGAAGAACTAGAAAGACACCGAAACGCGCACAATTACCGTAACCTGTTCCACTTTTACATGTGGTAATCCGCATCATTCACGATGACGACACGAACGAACAACGTCAGGTTGAAGGGACGAAAGTTACACTTAGCTCTTTGTTTCAATTTTTAATTTACCAGTCCGAGTAGAACGCGGCTCTCGCAGCAGGCGCCAGCACATCCCAAAAAGGCGATCACCATCACAAATCCACCAATACCAGCCACCACAAACATCGACGTTCGCATCTGAAACAAAGAAGGAAAATAATTACGAATACTTCACTTTAACACATACTGAATATGACTGCCACATCTATTACTTAATGAGCATTTATGAGCACTGAGAAACGGAGCGCCAGCACCTAGGTGCTCACTTATGAGCATTTATTTTATGAGCCTTTATGACAACAGAGCCGCACAAATGCTCATAAATGAGAACCTTTAAATCTAACCCGTAATTGGGTTTGCTATTGCTTCTCTTATAATCTAGCCAATAGCAGTTGGCACTTGGACTCAAGGCGAGTTGCGTAGTTTGCATGTACTTCTGCTGAATAGGAGTACACGAAGCGTGGACAGAAATCCGCATTTGTAAATCTATTATACGCAACGCGCCTTGAGTCCAAGTGCCAACTGCTATTGGCCTGACTATAGCTTATCTTTACCGTTCCAATGATGTCAATATTAGCATCGGAATCAGCTTTCTTCAGCGCATCTCCAAAGTTATTAACAAAGTTTTTGTCCAAGGCTGCCCAAAGGCTCAAAGCCAACAACAACGCTCCACCAACCTGAGAAGAAAACGCAAATAACATTATATTTCGCCAGTAACCGTGACATTGCCGATTAAAAAACAAAATTTATTACAGTGTCTTAGCTAATGATGAATGAAACTGTCAATATTTATGCTCGGGTCTGACTACTTACAAAGATGACGAAGTTGATGGTGAAGACAAGAAACTTCACCGTCTTGTTCCCACAGCCCATAACCATGATGAATGACGATTGATGACGATGACTCACTGAATCCAAAAAGGTCGGCAGATGAGCAGTGAAATACTTGTCTTGGTCCCGATTGTTTTGAAGTTATCAGTGGGCACTATCCTTATTCTCCCTCGCGCGCAATTTTGGTCCTGACTCCTGACTTTCGGAACTAAAATAGAATCAAAGTGGCACATAACATAGACAAATGGAACACACATGAATTCATAATATATGCAAACGCGTTATGTTGAAACGCGCTACCGAAGAAAGCATCTCCAGTTCTCAATCACTGTCTTTTAAAAAATACGTACCAGGCCTATCCTAAACCGAATCACGCGCCCAAAGTAAAAAATACCACAAGATACTGTAGAAAATCTAGTGAAAGCGTGTTTTACAATAACGGTTTAGCTTGAAAGAAACAGAGAAAGCAGGGACAGAGCAACGTTTTAGCTAGCTAGCGAGAAAGAAATTTTATACCGCGCCGACCCTGTACAATAGAATAGAATAGAAAGGTGTCAGTCTAAAATACAAATACTAATGGAAGCGAGCGGCGGCTCAGCTCAGCACTGACTCAGCATTCACGAGACATGACTTTGTTTGCTGTAGGCGGATGGCGTACGTCAACAAAAGGTAAGCAAGCAAGGCAGCAACGTGAAAAGCGAAGCATAATGGAGCTCGACATCGCTCCGGACACGTATTCTGTTATGTACGTAGGGTAACTACGTACGTACCGAACAAACTCGATAATGCATCGTATACGTAGCGTGATGTACGTCGTACGTACGTACCGAACGAACTTGATAATGCATCGTACGTACGCATCATGATGTACGTCGTACATCGTACGTACGTACGAGAGCAGATGAAAGGGGTGCGTACGTTCGGCGCACAATACGAATTGCGCATGCACGCGCAACATTACATTCGCTTTCAATTCTTTACACCCATCGCCATCCAACAGCTACCATGAATGAAAGAACACTCCATTGCAAAAAGTACAACGATGGCACGCCATGCCATGGGCGCCTGGCTACCACTCACGAACAAAAAGCACATAAAGCAATTCAACATTTTTATTCGCCAGGACTGTCAGCACCAACACGAATACAACACAGACGTCGGATCCACCAGCATAAAATAAGTGGAACATCATGTTCAGTAACGCGTAACAACATAACAATTACGAAACAGTGCACCACGCACTCCAATTTTTGGAAAGTGAGAGTCTTCTCGTGTACTATCCCATACGCAGCATAACCCATAAATAAACAAACAAAACCGGATAAAGATATTATAAAAAGTAGAGAGTCAGGGAGTGGAGGCATTATCACACGCTGAAAGAGCTCTGCTCACAATCTCATTTGCCCGCACATATGTATGATGATGAAAGATAAGCAAGCGTGCGCATGTACAGTACGTACAATACATACCACTGAGGCCACAGAAGTGGGCTACACACGTGGTGAGTAAACTCACGGGGAATTCCCCATAAGTATGCGAGGAAGCATAGGGACGCCGGTGAATTCACCGTGAGTTTGAAACTCACCGTCGTGTGAACACATGAGAAAAATTTTGCGCGTGGGAGCAAGTGAGAATGCTCTACACGAAAAATAAAACTCAAAGTTCAAACTCACCGGTGAATTCACCGTGAGTTTACTCACCACGTGTGTAGCCCACTAGTGAGAATTATTCAAGACGGAGAAAGAGGCTACTTCTGCTTCTTCTTGTTGCTGATCTGACCTTCTGGATAATCTCTGCAATGCAAAGTTCATAAGAGTCTGTCCAGAGCCATAATGTAGCCTGACACGTCACTGTACTGTACATACCGGAAGAAGGGAAAGAGATCGGCCAGCGTGTCCTTGTTCACCGGAACAGCATAGAACTCGGGAAAGTTCTGCACCACGTGATTGACAACCTTGCGCAAGTACGTCTCCAAGCCCTTCCGACGCTCCTCCACAAAACGCTTCTCCTGCAACAACACACACTATCCAGTGTTCGCCCCTTACAAAGAGCTTGCTACAGTACTCGCTCCAATCAGAGTTCGCTGCGCAGGGAAGCTTGCCCGCGCTGCGAAATATAGACACACAGAAACGCGGATTTCTGCCCCTGATTCATTTACTCCTCTTCTTCAGGAGTACGTGATGCAAACTGCGCAGCACGGGCTAAGCTCCAAAGCGAACTTTCGCCTTGTCTTGTCGAATGCGACAGGACAAGGCGAATCCATGACTGTGCGTGTTGCAAAGACAAGCGATTTTAGGACACCTTTTTTCCGACAGCCTTCTTTGGTGGCAGAGAAAAGGCAGCAGCAGCTCCCGCATCTTGCTTCTTCAGTTGTTCGTGCAAGCCACAGAAGTCGCGATAGCGCCGATACAGATTCCACTCTGCCTCACGCACTCGCATGTACACCTACACAAACACAAGAGGGACTCTACGTACTCCCACAACACACATACATACATTACATAAACGCAAAATGCAGAGATTTACAACACATTACGTGCACACGTAGCACCCTACCTGGTATACATGATGTACGTCTGCTCCCTTGCCAGTCAGGAAGGCACTCGGAATCCAAATATTGACCATGGGACGTCCACTGTCACTGAAAGCCAACAGAAGTTTATTCGATCAGAAACAACTTATACAATTGACGACAATGATCAAATATTGCGTATGTAGGTACGTACATACCAACAAACAGTACGTCTTCACAGCACTGGAAACTGCCATACCTTGACGCAATTTCCGCAGTCACCGTCGTTGTGGCTGACTCGCTCTCCGCTGCTGCATCTTCAAAATCGTTGGGCATCTATACAGACAGAGAAGCAGTCATCACTCTACCAACCATCTTCCACGTATGAACAGTCCAACATTGCTCAAGGCCAAACCAGAATACGTGTGCGTGTGTGAATTAGTAGAGACTCCTTTTCTTACGGGTCCTCTGAGTTGAATGAGTTCGTTTCGCAGTCGATTGAGTTGTCGCTTTCTGCGGCTAAGTTGCTGCAACAGCTGCTCATTGAACTCCATCAACTCGGCGTGCATCTGCGCCACCTACAAAATCGGTCACGCGCCGCATACACAACTGAAGCGTTACCTACCCTACCCCTCGCATACTCCTCATAATAAACTACGTGCATGACAGCATGTATCGTATGCATACTTCGCCCCAAATGGAGAGCCTGCGTTTTGTTTGGGGGTGAGCTGACCTGTACGAGCTTGTGTTCGTAAGTGGTGGCAGTTTCGGCCTCCGCCTCCTGCGCCTCTCGCTCCTTCTTCTCCGTCAACGCCAACGCATCCACATACGCACGCACCTGAGACTTCAGCAACTCATTCTCCCTACAACCAACACCACAACCCATACATCACACCACATCACATCACAACCGTACACATCACATTAGACGGCAGCCAACTAACTTGTAACGAGCAAATCTGTATTTTGTGCTGAAACAGAGGAACCGACCAGTAGGCTCGGACTGTACTCGACTCTGCTAACCAGTGTACCTTTACTCGTATCGAGCATCTCATCTGAATGTACAGTAGCAACGACCAACTAGCACCTTGCTTGCTGCGAGAAAGTAACAGCTCGTGTGAACGCGCGTGTGCAAGCTGACCAGAAGATGCTCGGCGCGAGTAAAAGTACTTATATACACGGTCTGACTGCTTAGCAGGTGGGAGCTCTAGTCGGTCCGTACTCATCAACACGAAAGATCAATAAATCGAGAGGTCTGATGGGGGGTTATACACTGGGGGATATACAATGGGGGGGGATAAATATGGGACAAAATTTATGTTTTTGAGAGGTGTGTAGAGGCATGTTTTTGAGGTCAAACGTAAGTGTTTTAGGGCATAATCACGGTCAAAAGAGGGTTATTCTAGTACAAGACATGCTCAGCTAAGCTTATAGGCACGGTAGCATAGTGTAGGAGTAGCTATAGCTAGCTTATGACCAGCTTACATAGGTAGGCTAGGTACCTTCCAGTACATGGGGGGTTATACACTGGGCAAAATTTATGCTTTGTCAATGGGGGGTTACAGTATACGCGGGCGGGGGGGGGGGGGATATACAATGGGGGGATATACACCCAAAAATACGGTAAGTTGTCCGTCTGATGTCGTCTATTGATTACAACCGCACACATTGCATACTTGGTGACTTGAGCCAGTTCCGACTGCAGACTGAGTCGCGCTTCCCTGTGGGCGCCACGCGTCTGCGCCAGTTCAGCCTGCAAACTAGCAATGGTCTCCAGCTGAGATTCCAGCTTCGTCTTCAGATCTCTGCAAAGCAGAACAGTCTCCGCTCATCTGTCTTTGCTCTCTTCGACAACACACACATATGCCAATCGGCCGCGTAGAGTGGATGAGGGTGTTTCTTCTGCTCACTGTTGATTGGGACAGGAGTCTTCGTCCAAGATGGAACTGGTGTCTCCCTCGGCGGAATGCTTGGATGAGGAGGCCACTGACTCCCTATCACCCACCGATGTACCCGAATCATTGGTTGAAGCCACAAAGGCAGGCACATACGCATCATCCAACACGATAGAGCGCAGCGCTTGACTGCAACACACACACACAATGCCACCTTCCCCAAAGAGCTCCAGGTACGTATGTACACGTACGTACGTACGAACAACAGATCACACAACACAACGTCTCTCATAACAGTGGGAATAAAGACCCTCAGAAGGGTACAGCAAAAATTGCCTATGCCGACCATCTTTCAGGTCGTCATGGCGGGGAATTGGGAAAAGTTTTCAACCAGCAATAACCGCACCTCGCTAAACGCTCATTGGTTACGGTACCGCCTCTGCGCAAAGCTGGAGCCAGCCACGTCCCCACTAGCCTCTCATTCCCACCTGAAACATCAAAGTCCTGAGTTTACCCACCCGTCGCCTTCTTCCGTAGAACTGACGCTGCAGTAGCGGGAAGAGGAGGGGAAGCTGCCGGGCGTCGTCTCCTCTGCCTTCTCCGCTGCAGAAGCCACGATCGCCGTCGATGTCTTATGCGCAGTCATGCAATTTGTATTTGTACTGACCGCAGTAGACGCAGACTCAATGCGTACGCCCTCCTCCTTTGTACTCTCTGCATCTTTCTCCTCGGTATTCCAGAGGTTGAGCACTGCGTTGACAGCTTCCAGGCTGTGCTGCTTAGCCGGTAGCACCTTCATCTGACCCACCGAATCGGATATGCTGCAATAGAATACACACTTCCCCATACGTATGCTGTAGTATATGCACGGTACACAGAAGTCGAGACCGCCGAGCAGACAAGGCTTCATCAAACTGCAGTCAGTTTGTTTTTGTTGAGATAGTACTGGCCTCGGACACTACTGCCATACGTACGCAGCGCGTAACAAAAGGCATACGGCCCCGTATTTCATGAACGGCAATCTCTCTCTGCAAAGACTGTAACCTGCTGGGAGCGTCGAAACTGACGACGTTCACCAGGGGCTTGCGTTTCCTTTTCTCCTGTTGCTTGTGCTGCGAGTTGCAGGGATTGATGGACATGATGGGCTTGGGTGCACGATGCGCCTCCACCAGTAGCTCAGCGGTCTCCGTCGGCACACCGCGAGGCGAGTTCAACTCCTCCTTGTCGATATTCAGCGCGAACAGAATCGTACTCAGACCTGCAACGCAACCCCACAGTAGAGCAGTCATACATACCGTGGTACGTGATCGATCACTCCAGGTTTCCCGTTAGGTACCTCGAGCAATCTGAGGCAAGGTTTCACTCAACTCCGGATCGCGTAGGAAAGCCCACGCCTCGTAGTACTGCCTGGAAACAACAGAAAGCAGCAGACTGTTGTTGAATTTGAAGCAAAAAGCAGACACTTAGCAGTCTGGCCAGAATTTCGCTATGGGACTCAAATCGTGCTGCGTAGGTAGTTTGCATGTTGTACTTCTGCTAAATAGGAGTACACGAAGCACATACAGAAATCCGCATTTGTGGATCTATTTTACGCAACACGACTTGAGTTCCATAGCGAACTCTCAGTGGCTAGACTATGGACGATATGCGGTAACACGATTGGGTTGGTCGATAGCGACCCCGCGGTATTTAGTGGAAGTTTGAATCGGTGTCTGCGCGCTCGTCGACCCTGTTCAATCATCTGGGAGCGTCAAAGGAGCGAGTGAATTATAAGAATTGACAACAAACTTTCACTTAATACCGCGGGGTCGCTATCGATCAACCCAATCGCGTTACCGCATATCGTACATAGCCAGCCACTTATATCCGCTCCCCTTACTCAAGTAGCTCCTGTTTGGCGAATATGCAATGCAGATATCGCTCTAGCGATCGTTCGTTGAGTGTGACGCGAAGCCAGGCGCGACCTCTCCCGGCGTCCGTCGTCACTGTGCGCAGTCGATGAAAACGCTCTATCTCTTCCTCACTCAGCACATTGCGCACAAACGCCCACAGAGCTGAAACGCACGAACCAACAACGAGCATTAAAACATACCCCGAGGAGGCGTCATTGTTGACAACAGGAAACAGATTTGTTGTCCGTTTGTTGTCGGTTTGTTCTCCATTTATATTGGTATTGTCGGTTTGTTGTTCGTTTCGTTGTCGGTTTGTCGTCCGTTCGTCAGCAAACCGACAACACCCATATATAAACGGACAAAAATCTGTCTCCTGTTGTCAACAATGACGCCTCCTCGGGGAATGTTTTGAGGAACTATGCCGCGTTCTAATTGACAAGAAAGCGACTTCGCCCGACGAACGCCTGAAAGATTGGCCATGCAGCTGTGCTCACTCTTCTCTTCGGTCGTACATCGAACGTGAGTCGCTTTGCTATTGCAGTTTGCAAAGTGCTGTTCTAGCAAAATACGCAGCCCTGTGTACACGCACGACAAACGACCTTACAAGAATCTGCGGACTCCAAGTCCAAGTTGAGTCGTGTAACCATCTCTGTCATGTGCCTGCAAACAAGAAGCCTGTGCTGTCTGAACACATACCATGAGGAGGCGTCATTGTTGGAAACACGAAACAGATCCGTTTGTTGTCGGTTTGTTGTCCGTTCCGGCAACACCCATACAAAAACAGAGAACAAACCGACAAGAAACCTGTGTCGTGTTGTCAACATGACGCCTCCTCGGGGCTGTCGCCCGGATAGATGAACTGAACAGTTATTTCCACGCATTTTGCATGTTGTGGTAAATTCAAATGTTCACAAGCACTTGCAGGGTGTGATTGTTACGAAAATGTTACCACAAATGCAAAATTCTCCGAAATAACTACAGCTCAGCTGATCGGACTTAGGTTGCCCTCTACCGTGTAAGGCCAATACATAGCAACAGATCCGGCGCTTACACCAAAGTGGAGAATCTGGAAGCGTTTTTGACGATTCCATGACAGAAAACGGCCTCCAACTGAGCCAACAGACCGGCGACACGAGTATCTGTATCCACTGCAACCTCCTTCTTACTCCCGAAATGACCTTGCGTCTCAAACACACGCAACAAACTGCACATTCACACACAGTACACACTACCCATTCAGTCAAATGAATAGCACCCCATTACCTGTTTGACAGCGTCCAAAAGACGCTTCAACAGCGTCTCTCGCAATGCGGCTTGTTGGCTATTCATCTTGCCATACTTCTACGCAAGAGCATGCGGCTCATCCATTGTGTTGGTCCCGCCACTTTGTCGTTTCGGCAGCAATGCCTTCTTGAAGGAGGAAGAATGGCCAAAAGCCTTTGAGCCGTTGAACCTGAATTTATTTGATAAGATCACCTCACTCACCTCACCGTGATGTGATGTGATGATGATATGCGCATGCGGCGCGGCGCGGCGGGCGACTAAAATCGGGCGTTTGCGTATATTTGAAAAATGTCAGTTCACAGAGTTTGTCTATGAAAACTGTAAACAACGCTAACGCAACCAGAGTTTACTTCGTCATGACGCAGGCCAAAAATTTCAAACACTGCCCGTTCACTCACGCGAACAACAATAATTTTGTTTACCGTGTATAACAGTGCATCACCCCCAATGCATAGCCCCATATTGGTAAAAACATAAAAATTGTTCAATGCATAGCCTAGTACTGTTGGGTGCTGAAACTACCTATGTAAGCTGGTCATAAGCTACCCATAGCCACTCCCACACCAAGCTAAGATGCCTATAAGCCTGCTTCACCCCGTCTACGGACGGGGTTTGCCCCGTCCACGGACGGGGTTTGCCGGGTGGCTACGAACAGGCGGACGCCTGGGATTACGAAGGGGGTTAACCCTAAAAGTATGCCTCTGCGCACCTCTCAAGAACATAAAAAATATCCCATTGGTCATAACCACCCCCCAATGCACAGCCCCGCCCTATGCATAGCCCCATATAGGAACAGTACCTCTCAATTTTTGTATGGGCTATGCACCGGTAAATACGGTAGTGAGCCACCCGTCTCAATTTGCATAAGAAGAATGCTAAGACATGTTTCATACGCGATTGCCCGGTCCGGC
>JASAMW010007146.1:0-17963 GCA_030247985.1 Epsilonema sp. ZAB3_2
TACTACTACATAGGCACCTACTACCTACCTACTACCTACTACTACCTAGGCTACTACCGTAACCCAACCAAACAGTAGTACATAAGGGTTGAATCAGTCATCTGCTGTAGTCGGAGAACCGAAGAAAACTCGCAGCTCTAACAGAGTAGCAACGACTACCACTGCACAAATGAAGCAAAAGGAGACTGCAGAAAAATCGTCGAAGAAGAAGGGAGGAAGCGCAAGGTCCGCTCATCGTGGAAAATGGCTGCACGAATACATGCACATAATTCCAGGAGAAAAGGCAACACCGTTTGCATGCAAGAAGTGTCCCTACCGCGCCAATTATGTGTATTATTTGCGGAATCACGTGATGGTGCATACAGGAGAGAGACCTTACAAATGTCAACGTTGCCATCTGACCTTTCGCCAGAATGCAAATTTGGCCTGTCATCGGAAAGCCTGCGATCAACAGCAAAAAGGCAGGCTACAGGTATCTCGGGTATTGGGGAAGAATATGCAGCCCAAGCCCAAGCCAAAACCGTTTAAATGCAACGGTTGCGAAAAGCGATTTGCGAGGCGGGAGTACATGGTCGTGCACAGCCGAATTCACACGGGAGAAAAGCCTTACAAATGTCCAGTCTGTGGCCGGAGTTTTACGCAGTACAACACCTGCTCAAAACATATCATCAGAGCGCACAAATGGACGAGGAAGCCTACTGCTGTCGAGATGCGCAAAATCTACGTGCGCAAACCCAGAGGTGCGAACGGCTCTTACTAGGGATGTGACGGATCCATTGATGCGTTTGCCAAGACAGGGGCGCCAAATTTTAGTTTTTCTCGTATGAGTGGAGTAGAGTGGACGGACACTGAACCTTGCACCTATTTCTTCTGACGGTACAAATTTGGAACATAGCGTATTTTGTCCCATCACGTCCCAATCAGTGTCATTTTCGAAAGAAGAAAAGCAGCTACAGTTTAGTCCCAAAATTATTACATATCCCTATCTAACGTAGGTCGGGTCGGAATCCCCGTTTGTACTCCCAAAAATTTATTTATCCAAAAAATAAAGGCAAAAAAGCAAAACGGGCCCTTTTTCGAGCACATAACCCATCGCATTTTATGCAAAGTTGAACCGTATTCAGCGGATACGGTTCAGTGAAAAAGTGAGAAAAATTTTGCTCACACTTTCTTGCTGAACCCGTATTCGCTGAAATACGGTTCACTGAAAAGTAGGGTTGATAAATGAAATTCGAAGATGTCGGTGTCAGCTAACTGCTTATTTGTAAGAAGAGAGTTCAAGAAATCGATTGATATCACATTTGTCTCAATCGGTGCAATGGTTGCTGATGCTGAGATGCAGCATTGAAAATACGCTTAGGAAAAAAGTGCGACAATTTGTGCTCCTCTTTTTGCTGAACAGCGAAAAAGTGGAGCAAAGTCAAAAACGGGCGGGTACACATGTGTACCACAGAAAGTGCAATGGGATAAATGTTTCGATTCCGTCACATCCCTAGCGGCGTTACCGCTGCGAGAGCTGCGGCCAATCATTTCCAGAACAGTTACACCTGGAGGAGCACCGACGAATGCATTCGTTCCAATGCCATCAGTGTCGCCGATGCTTCGCTCATCGCAGCCACCTCGTCGCGCACTTAACATTCGCGCACAACCTACGGCCTACCGACGCGCCCTGGAAGATGCTTCAAGCCGCGTTCACATCGGAAACACCGATTTGGCCATGGCGGAATTTTCGCGACGATTCCCGCCACTTCCGCGGCGTCGACCGCTGAACTCCGTTGACCTTTTGTGTGGAAGGAACAACGCTAACCCTGCGCCGGAACTTTGACGAAACTTGAAACATCATACTCACGAGTTTACCCAAAAAAGGTGTTGTTTGGTACGATAATATTCCGTGCGGCCAAATCGGCGGTCGGCGTCCAATGTGAATGCGGCTTCAGAATGGGCAATTCGCCCCGGAAACTGTGTCCGCGGGCACCGGAAATGGAGCCACTGTACCGTCATCACAACAACAACAACAACAACCACAAGCCGGCCCCTCAACAGCGCAGAACGTTATTCGCTCCAGTCTGACAGAATCAAAAGGTGAACCACCACCGTCCGTCCAACGAGAGTGGTATTTTTGGGGTTTTGCCCGTGCTGCACAGCAAGTTTATATGAACTCCCGCATGTAGGAATAGAGTGCTACGGGGTAAACACGGCCGTGATATGGGAAAATCCGGCCACCTAAGCTTCAGGAGTAGGACTGTACAGGGTGTCAGAATAAACTCACCGGGTGTTTGTGCTTATATCTCCCCACCGGAGTGTCACATTCAAATGCCGTTTTTTGCTTTGAATAGCCAAGGCTTCAGCGTTGATGCAGCCAAAATTTCAGCTTTCTAGGCCAACAGGAAGCGGCTCAAACAGCTCGATTTCCAAAGCGTCAATTTTCACACATTTTTGCAGGTGGCCAGGTACAGATCGGCTCCAGTTTTTCTCTCCCCAGTTTACCTAACCCAGCTCTCTCCACAGTTTTCCTTCCGCAGTTTTCCTCTCCCCAGCTTTTATCTGGAGCACAAGTTTCGGTAGAGTTTTTCCACCTCCGTGCCACTTCTATTGCAGATTCAAACTTGGCAAACAGTGTTACAGCCAAAATTCAGTCATCCAAGCTTTTCCTTGGGACGCTGAAGCCGTGGTGATCAAACTGACGTCTAACTTCGACAAGACTGCTCATAAATGCATAAAAGTTAGCGTGGAATGGTGAACAGACTTGAAAGAGCGAGAAAAAAGCGAAAATGCAAATCCGTCGCCCCGCCTCAGCGCCCTGCCTCCGTTTTGCGCCAAAACAGGTGCCGCAACTTTGACCGCTTACAGTGCCATGATAAGACAACCTAGGAAGCTAAATTTTTGGCTGCACCAACGTTGAAGCCTTGGCTATTCAACGCAAAAAACTGCATTCGAATATGACACTCCGTTGTGGAGATATAAGCACAAACACCCGGTGAGTTTATTCTGATACACCCTGTACATATATTTCAGCAACCAATGGACCTCTTTCAATTAATGAACTCTCGATTGAGACAAATTTTTGTTTCAATTGTCTCGATTCCTTGAACTCTCCTCTTTCAAATGAGCTTATTGGTTCATTATTTGCTGAAACAGCAAGTTTAATGGAACTCAAGTGGCTGCGTTTACCCCATGGCCGGATTTACCCCACTGTACCCCACATGCTTGATGAATGAAAAGCGGAGAAAAATTCGTGAATGTATTTCTATTTTTCGCAGCACGAGCACAAGTCCAAAGAAAACTCTTGCCGGACGGACTAATTCGCTACTTGCGCTAAGAACCTTATGGTTGGGCCCCTCTGTTTTTAGTGCGTTTTTATGATATTGATAGGTGCCAGTGGGGTCACTGGCCCGCTACAGACGTGCTCCGAGTTTGCTCCGAGCGAGTTCGCTCTGAGTTTGGAATGACTTCGTTTTGATCCGAAACGTACGTCAATGGCTCACACGACTTCGAATTACAAACTCGGTTGTTCACACGCACGTTCCGAAAAAACGGAGCGAGTTCGGAGCGAACTCGGTGATTTTGCATGTTGAAGCATAGTCAGGGCTCCGAATTCGGAGTTCACGTCTGTAGCGCCCCACTGATCAAAAATCGTACTGAAATCAGAGGGGTCAGTTCGCGACCGATCTTGCCCATATTTCTTAGCGCAATTGGCGAATAGCAAGAGCGTCCACATCCACGAATGAAACAGTACGGCGATGGTCATCTAATCATCAACCGTCAGACAGATTCAGTAGCCTGTGTAAAATATGTGGGCCCAACCAATAATGTGGATTTGTGCATACTACGTACTGTATACTAGACAAAGGCATGCTCGATTGGAGTTGGAAATTCGCAGATATAGGCCTACATGTACGTAGATACATTCGAGGCATAGCACCGATTAGAAGTTACTGTGTCCCTGTGTCCCTGTGTCCCTAGACTGGGTTACTAATTGCTAAACCTAAACCTAAACCTAAACCGGCACACTGCTAAACCAACCAATAAACTTATAAGCCAATAGTTTTTCTTATACCGTGGTATTTTTATTACAAATTAACAACAAAAAATGCAAATCAGACAAGAAATTGTGATGAAAATTGTAAATTTGCATTGGAAAACGCCAAAATGCGAAGAGAAAAAAATGTTTAGTTACAAATTGTAATCAAAAATGCAAACAATGTAATCTTTGCCCACAATTGTGTCTACTGTTCCACTCCTGCATACATAGGCTAGGCTTAGGCCTAAGCCTAAGCCTGAGCCTAAGCCTGAGCCTGTGCCTAGCCTATTTATGCAGGAGTGGAACAGAAGACACAATTGTGGGCAAAGATTACATTGTTTGCATTTTTGATTATAATTTGTAACTAAACATTTTTTTCTCTTCGCATTTTGGCGTTTTCCAATGCAAATTTACAATTTTCATCACAATTTCTTGTCTGATTTGCATTTTTTGTTGTTAATTTGTAATAAAAATACCACGGTATAAGAAAAACTATTGGCTTATAAGTTTATTGGTTTAGCAGTGTGCCGGTTTAGGTTTAGGTTTCGGTTTAGCAATTAGTGTAACCCAGTCTAGGGACACAGGGACACAGGGACACAGTAACTTCTAATCGGTGGCATAGCTGTGTATTTTTTATGCCCTATTGCATGGATTACCTATACCGATGTATGGCTAATAAATGACAGAACAGTAGTAAAATTTGTACATCTACAGACTACTGTACAACAGGTAATTTTCGGACGCACTTCATTTTCGGACAGAAGGGGGGTCGACTGGTTCGGACCCATTAATTTTCGGACGCAAGGTCTGGCAGTTGCAGTACGACCGACGGCAACCGTACTGCTATTAGAAACTGTACGTACGTATGTACATATGGTCCGCAAGGTTGCAAGTGTGTAGGTAGGTACCGCTAATAATTTTGTTGAGCTTTTGTTTATGCGGATTCTCGTACCTTACCTTATGCAGTAAGTAAAGGCAAAGGGTATCAGTAAAGATACACTGTGTTGATTTGCAACAAAATTATTTAGCATACAATAAGTTCGGACCCATTAAATTTCGGACGCTATTTGTCCGGTCCGAAGTCCGAAAATTAAGTGAGTCCGAACATTACCTGTTGTACAGTATTTCATTTTTACAGCAGAGCAGCATTGCCTCTTTTGACAGCACAAAAAACGCTAATAATAAATAATAAGCCTAAACACAGAGAAAACAAGTACAGGTACTTTCATAAGAAATCTGCATTGTGGTGTTCACGTACCATCCAGCAAAACTATCCACCTTTATTAACTACAGTATAATATTCTTCCTTTTTGCATTCATTCATTCCTCAGGGCTCATTCACATCGGAGACACGCACTGGGCGTACGTACGCATTGGGCCCAGAATACGCAATAGACCATGGACTGGGGAGCCATAGACACGCTGTGCGTACGCCCAGCGCATTTCCCTCGATGTGAATAAAACTTCATAGGTACACAGTACACACAGTCAGCAGACTTCAAAAGGTAGCATAAACTAGAGTCGTACACTTTCTACGAGAGGGGTAACTTCGGACATAGAGGGCGATGTTACCCCTTCGAAATTACCCCCCGTCCAAAGTTTCCCCATTCATAATACCCCATGCACACTTCATAGGTACTATTTCGCTTCATTCAGGGCCACGGTTTGCCAGCCCATTCGTGTATTTCCTTCAGAGGGCTGACGGGTTTGCCCTTGAGCAGGCTTGCCGCCTGCAAAATCGACAGACTCATTCCGAAGCCGAAAAACACCCAGATGAAGGTCATGATGGCGCGGTCCAAGGCGCCTCGTCGAATATACACCGGGACCTCCGGATGTTCCTGTGAACAAAGAATGCAACATAAACGTCAAGATTGGGAGCTGGTCCCCTTTTTCTTTTCAAATCGGCACCAAACCCTTTCTAAGTCTTATCAAAAATATATAATTGGGGTTAGGGGAAGAATGGAGCACACAGTGTAAACGAAACAGGGCATCCCTGACTCATATTCGGTCCTTTTTATTGGTTTTCTGAAAAAACCTTTGTAAAGGATATCCTTTCTAAAGGTTTCGTAAAAACCTTTATAAAGGTTTCGTAAAAACCTTTGTAAAGGATATCCTTTATAAAGGTTTCGTAAAAACCTTTATAAAGGTTTCGTAAAAACATTTGTAAAGGATATCCTTTCTAAAGGTTTTTTTTACGAAACCAATAAAAAGGACCGAATATGAGTCAGGGATGCCCTGGTTCGTTTACACTGTGTGCTCCATTCTTCCCCTAACCCCAATTATATATTTTTGGTCTTATGATAGTCCGAGAGTTTGGGTGTCCCGAATCGGTTTTCCTTGGCATAAGCTCGCAATGAATTTTCGAGCAGTTCAATTCACTCAAAACGTTTCCCTGCAAAATAGATTCGATTTTGTTTCTTTTGCCTAAGTGTTAAACTCGCGCACATCCTGTTTCTTGTGTGGAAAAGTAGCCACAACGTTCAGTTCAGCAGAGCACGTCAAAAGCAACTACTACTATTTTGTGCAAGAACTACTAGGGACTCCCTCTTCCTCTAGTTATTAGCGGACTATTCGCCACTTGCGCTGAGAATAATGGGTGGTCGTGAGCTGACCCCTGATTTCCACTGCGTTTTCAAATCGGTTACCTCACCAGCACCCGCCGACACCGGTTCAATATGCAGTGTAATCAATGCCTCGTTCACAACGGATGCTGAACGCCAACCGTTGCGATGCCTTTACCGCCGGCGTCAACGCGAACGCTAACGTCGACGCAGATATTTGCGCAACAGCGTTAAACTTGTTTCCTATCTGGGTGGCAAAACAACGAAGGAGGAACGAGGTTGGTTGATAATGATTTTAGAACGTCAATGACGCCGATATTTCATTCGATGATGTTTTTCCGGCGATGTTTTTACGCTGATATTGGCGTTGACGTCGACGTTGACACTTGACGCCGGCGGTAAAGCAGCGCAAAAGTTGGCGTTCAGCGTCAGTTGTGAACGAGGCATAATCAGAGTGAGAAGTCAGCTCGCCACCATCCAAAATTCTAAGCGCAACTGGCAAATAGGGTACTGTGGGGTAAACCCGGTCACCTAAGCATTGTTGAACTTGCCGCTTCAGCAAATGATGAACATGGTAGCTCATTTGAAAGAGAAGAGTTCAAGAAATCGGTTGGTAGAATACTTGTCTCAATCAGTCGTATGGTTGCTGAGATATACTAGGTGTCCGGGTTTACCCCCCGTGTCCGGGTTTACTCCACAGTACCCTAAGTAGTATAGTAACAGTAGCCTGCTTACTACAGTAGCCAGCCTGCTTACTTGAAATCGTTGTTGCCAATATCTGATCCGAGGCGAGTAAAGTCCATAGTCTCCCATCACAAGCCTGCCCACTTTCGTACCCTTTGGCAGTTTGGGCAGTAATCGGCCTCCGGTCTACAAACACAAATGCACTTCTTGCCGCAGGATTAAAGCATTCAATGTAAAATATTTCCGTGTGACTGGTGCGCTTCAGACGTGCTCCGAGTAAGTTCGCTCCGAGTTTGGAATGACTTCGTTTCGAACCGAAACGAACGTCAATTACTCAAACGTCACCGAATTTCAAACTCGGTTGTTCACACGCACGTTCCGAAAAACGGAGCGAGTTCGGTGCGAACTCGGAGATTTTGCATGTTGAAGCATAGTCAGGGCTCCGAATTCGAAGCGAATTCGGAGTTCACGTCTGAAGCGCACCACTGTGAATCATCATGTTCACCAGCTTACCAAGAAATTTGGACGGAAGAGATTTGAACCTTGGGTGAAACATTTATGCCGCGTTCACCAGACGTCCGCAAAACCGTCCGTCCGTTCGTCAACCCGTATTACGTGTCCGTCCGTCCGTCGTCAACCCAACCCCACGTCAACCGTATACAGGTTGACGAACGGACGGACGGACGTACGGATTTACGGACGTCTGGTGAACGACATTACCAGTCAAAAACATTTCGATTTGATTTACACCAAACGTACGTCCGACAGTCAACCAATAAATGCACAACGCCCGAAAAGCCAAGTAAACTGGTTAATTTTTACGTCGGACGTACGTCAATCGTACGTTGCGACACACATTTGTTATTTTACACAAACGCGGCATACCTACCCCGATCTGGTAATCCCCTTTAGGCCCGATGAGCTCCAGAATTTGCTTCCCCGCCAACCCGGGGGGGCATATCTGCCGAAGGAGAGAGCGTATGGCCGGTAACCCAGTGCATTTTGCCCGCTTCGGGCGCTGCGGCAACCATCTGCAAAAAAACAAAGGCCCCACTTATTCACACCTGTTTGCACGGCCATAAAAAGTATCGAAAAAACACTGAATGTTTCTATCTTCGCTTTAGCCTTCGCAAATAGGCAACTGTTAGCAATGAAAGATAGATGCACCGCTACCAAGATGTTCACAGAAACGTAAACAAGAGCTGAAAATGGAAGTTTTTGAGTGGACGTTACTGGTGGCCTGGTGGGACCTTCTTGCAAAGTTAGGCCCAGGAATTCACTTACCGCTTTCGAAGAGGTTGTGCAAATTTGTCGTCCGCATAGCTTCGCCGCTGGAGAAAGCTGACTGATCCGGTTTAGGCCCATTATTGCGCCAGAATTCGGGCCGAACGCCGAAAAACCGCTTGATTTTCTTTCTTTCTTTTCCGACGGAGTCCAAGTTTCTGGGTTTTGGGTTTTGGGTTTTGAGATTGGGTTTTGAGATTGGGTTTTGGGTTTTCGGCTACAACGAAGCTACTCCAACATTGGGTTTTGGGTTTTGAGCCTGGGTTTTGTTTTTTGAGATTGGGTTTTAGGTTTTTGGCTACAATGAAGCTACTCCAACATTGGGTTTTGAGCCTGTTTTGGGTTTTGAGATTGGGTTTTGAGTTTTCGGCTACAACGAAACTACTCCAACATTGGGTTTTGGGTTTTGAGATTGGGTTTCACTTCTATGTACATAGGCTAGGCTGAGACAGCTTAGGCTTAGGATTAGGTTTAGGCTTTGAGTAGACTCTATACATTGGCTAGGCTTAGGCCTAAGCCTAAGCCTAGCCTAGCCAGCCTATGCCAGAGTGGCAGAAGAGACAACTGTGAGCAAAGATTGCATTTTTTGTTTACAATTTGTAAATAAAAATACCACATAACATACCTAAAGGTACAAAATGAGGTGTCAGCAAAACATAACAGAGGAAGACACAAGACTCAATAACTTTATGAAAGTCTCAAAACTCAAAACCCAATCTCAAAACTCAAAACCCATTCTCAAAACCCAAAACCACCTCACTCAAAACCCAAAGCCCAATCTCAAATACAAACCATTTCAAAACCCAAAACCCAGGCTCAAAACCAAAACCAATGTTGGAGCTTCGTTAGCCAAACCCAAAACCCAATCTCAAAACCCAAAACCAGGCTCAAACACAGACCAATGTTGGAGCTCGTGGCCAACTCAAAACCCATCTCAAACCAAAACCCAGGCCAAAACCCAAAACCCAATGTTGGAGCAAGGATTTGGAGTACAGGATGGGTAGCTCAAGAAATGCCGCAACGAAGTTGCTCAAATTATGCTGCATTTAGCACGACGACAGCGAAACAGGGCGAAGCCATGGGTGGGGTTCCGTACAACAAATATGTAAAGGGGAAATTAGGGGGTAATTTTCGGACAATTCGGACAAAAATTCTGTCCGAAAATTTTAGTCGAATTTTTATATGTACAATTATTCCTTTGTATGTGCATATGTAAACTGCCGCCCTACATTCTGTATTAGCATGTGTTGTATGTACATACACACCACTACTGCCTATTTTAGCCCGCAACAGCATATGTATGTACCACAATGAAGCCACATCTCTAAAAGAAGAAAGTATGTACGACGCAAACATGCCTGTGGACGCAAGCAATTGAGGCAGGCATCTGTCCGAAAATTTCCCGCGAAAATGTTGAAAAAGCCTTCTGTCCAAAAAAAGACCCGAAAATATCCCCTTACAGTACTCAAATCGATCAAGATTTTCGGACAAAAAAATTTTTCCGAAAATGAGTCATTTCCCACAGATCCACGCCGTTCGCAGCCAAAGAGGCCAAAAAAGGGCACATCCAGCATCTTCATGGGCCTATATCTGCAGACGTGGCAAGTGGCGCCATAGACCTACCCCAACCCTCTTCATCCCAACCATGGCAACCTCTTGTTAAGGCCTAACACGATTATTGAACCATATCTTTTCTTTATCAAAAAATTCACCAACTTAAATTTATTTTTCCTTGAATCAGACCACCATTAGATGCGCCTGATCGAGCTATTCCGAATATGCCACTGGTGTCTACAAATTTGCATTATTAGGGTATGGGCCTCCAAAGTGCCCCTACTTTCCAAAAAACCGATTTTTATCGATTCTGAATCATAAGGGGTTAAATTTTAAACAACTTTTTCTGACCTAATTTTATGCGTAAATCACGAACTTGATTTTTTCATTTTCCCACATTAAGGCCTTATTTTCCCATTTAACTTAAGTAGAAAATCGAAAAATAAGGCCTTAAATGTGGGAAAATGAAAAAATCAAGTTGGATTCTACGCATAAAATAGGTCAGAAAAAGTTTTTAATTACCCTATGGATTCAGAATCGATAAAAATTGTGTTTTGGAAAGTAGGGCCTTTGAGGCCCGTACTTAATATGCAATTGGCCCAGTGGATGTGGATAGCTGATCAGGCGATAATGTGGACTGGAATAAATTTGTTGGTGAATTTTTTGATAAAGAAAATGGTCATATCGTGGGTCTGCTGCGGATCGTACTACTTAGAGTAGTAAGGAAGGGTGTGTAATAAAAAGTAATAACGAATGATAGGGAGTTTAGTATGCATAAGATATTGTAGATAAATCGGACAAAATTTCGGACAGATTTTTTGTCCCGGTCCGAAATTACCGTCGAATTTACCGTTGTAAGTATTTGTTTGTACGGACCCGCCTTTCCGTCCTCGTCTATGCCTTAGCGACTCGTTTGCGCGTTTTTTCAGCTACCATCTGTCTCATCTTCTCCTATTGGTTTTGGTTTTGCTGTTTGGGTTTGTTGGGTTTTGGTTTCGGCTCCCGACTTCATGGTCTTTGTGTTTTGGCTGGTTTTGGGTTTTGTTGGGTTTTGGGTTTTCGGCTACAGCTACTCAATTGGGTTTTGGGTTCCCTTTTGGGTTTTGATTGGTTTAGGTATTTGGTTGGGCTTTGGGTTTTGGTTTTGGGTTGGTTTTGGGTTTTGGTGGGTTTTGGTTTTGGTTGGGTTTTGAGTTTTGAGACTTTCATAACGTTATTGATGTCTTGTGTCTTTCCTCTGTTATGTTTTGCTGACACCTCATTTTGTACCTTTAGTATGTTATGTGGTCTTTTTATTTACAAATGTAACAAAATGCAATCTTTCTCCAGTTCTCTCTTCTTGTTCGCTCCTGTGTACAGGCTAGGCCAGGCTCAGGCTTAGGCTTAGGCCTAAGCCTAGCCAATGTATAGAGTCTACTCAAAGCCTAAACCTAATCCTAAGCCTCAGCTGTCTCAGCCTAGCCTATGTACATCGAAGTGAACCACCAAACCAACCATGTGAGTAGTTTCGTGAGCCGACAAACCCACCACCAACAGACTAAACCCAGGCTTCTAGCCCCAACCCACCCACCCAGGCACCACCCAGGCTCGAGCCCCCCCCCCAAACCCAATCTCAAAACCCAAAACCCAACCCCAAAACTTGACTCCGTCGGAAAAGAGAAGAAGAAGAAGATCAGCGGTTTTTCGGCGTCGGCCCGAATTCTGGCGCAGGCCTAACCGGATCAGGTCGCTCTTCTCCAGCGGCGAAGCTATGCGGACGACCATTTGCACACCTCTTCGAGCGGTAAGTGAATCCTGCCTTACTTGCCAAGAGGTCCCCAGGCCACCGTAACGTCCACTCAAAAACTTCCATTTTCAGCTCTTGTTTACGTTTCTGTGAACATCTTGGTAGCGGTGCATCTACCTTTCATCGCTACAGTTGCCTATTTGCAAAGGCTAAAGCGAGATCGAAACATGCAGTGTTTTTCGATACTTTTTTATGGCTGGTGGACACAGTGGAGTAATGGGCCTTTGTTTTTTGGATGGGTTGCCGCAGCGCCCGAGCGGGCCTGCACTGGGTTCCGGCCATACGCTCTCTCCTTCGGCAGATATGCCCCCCGGGTGGCCGGGGAGCAATTCTGGAGCTCATCGGGCCTAAAGGCACTTACCAGATCGGGGTAGGTCTGCCGCGTTGTGTAAATAACAAAGTGTGTCGCAACGTACGATTGACGTACGTCCGACGTAACTTACCAGTTTACTTGGCTTTTCGGGCGTTTTGCGTTTATTCGTTGACTGTCGGACGTGTACGTTTGGTGTAAATCAAATCGAAATGTTTTTGACTGCGTAGCTGTGCGCAAACCCGGACGTACCGCTAAACGCCCTTCCGTCCTTGTCCGCTTCCCATGTCAACCTGTAGTACAGTTGACGAGGCGGTCGGGTTGACGACGGACGGACACACGTTAATACGGGTATGACGAACGCCCGCACGGTTTTGCGGACGTCTCGTGAACGCCGCATAATGTTTCACCCAAGGTTCAAATCTTCTTCCGTCAACTTCTGGTAGCTGGTGACATATGATTGTGTGCGCTTCAGGACGTGAACTCCGAATTCGGCTTCAATTCGGCCCTGGCTCTGCTTCGACGTGCAAATCTTCCGATGTTCGCACCGAACTCACTCCTTCTTTCGGTACATCCGTGTGACCCAACCGAGTTTGATTCGGTGCGTTTGAGTAATTGCGTTCGTTCCGGTTCGAAACGACGTAGGTAAACTCGGAGCGAACTTACTCGGAGCGATGAAGCGCCGCCAGTCACACGGAATATTTACATTCAATACTTACATCCTGCCATGCAGCGATGCATTTTTCTTTGTAGACCGGAGGCCGATTACTGCCCAAACTGCCAAAGGGTACGAAAGTGGGCAGGCTTGTGATGGGAGACTATGACTTTACTCGCCTCGGATCAGATATTGGCAACAACGATTTCAGTCAGCAGACTGCTACTAGCGCTACTTCTACTCATGTACTTGGGGAACCGACGTAAACAACAATCTCCGCAACCATACGACTATAGACAAGTATCTACCAATCACATCCCTTCTAACTCTCCTCTTTCTATTGCGCTACCATCGTTCATCATTTTCTGAAGCGGCAAGTTCAACAATTGCTTAGGTACCGGGTTTACCCCACGTACCCTACCGTTGCGAGAATTTAGGGCCACTCTCACTCTGATTTATGCCCTCGTTCACAACTCACGCCCTAACGCCAACTTTTGCGCTGCTTTACCGCCGGCGTCAACGCTAAATATCAGCGTAAACATCCCAAAAACCTCGTTCCTCCTTCGTTGATTTTGCCACTCCTAGTTCTCCAGATATGGAAACAAGTTTAACGCTGTTGCGCAAATATCTGCTTTGTCGACGTTAGCGTTCGCGTTGACGCCGGCGGTAAAGGCATCGCAACGGTTGGCGTTCAGCATCCGCTGTGAACGAGGCATTGCATTGTTACACTGCATATTGAACCGGTGTCGGCGGGTGCTGGTGAGGTAACCGATTTGAAAACGCAGTGGAAATCAGGGGTCAGCTCACGACCACCCATTATTCTCAGCGCAAGTGGCGAATAGTCCGCTAATAACTAGAGGAAGAGGGAGTCCCTAGTAGTTCTTGCACAAAATAGTAGTAGTTGCTTTTGACGTGCTCTGCTGAACTGAACGTTGTGGCTACTTTTCCACACAAGAAACAGGATGTGCGCGAGTTTAACACTTAGGCAAAAGAAACAAAATCGAATCTATTTTGCAGGGAAACGTTTTGAGTGAATTGAACTGCTCAAAAATTCATTGCGAGCTTATGCCAAGGAAAACCGATTCGGGACACCCAAACTCTCGGACTATCATAAGACCAAAAATATATAATTGGGGTTAGGGGAAGAATGGAGCACACAGTGTAAACGAACCAGGGCATCCCAGACTCATATTCGGTCCTTTTTATTGGTTTCGTAAAAAAAACCTTTGTAAAGGATATCCTTTACAAGTGTTTTTACGAAACCTTTATAAAGGTTTTTACGAAACCTTTATAAAGGATATCCTTTACAAAGGTTTTTACGAAACCTTTATAAAGGTTTTTACGAAACCTTTAGAAAGGATATCCTTTACAAAGGTTTTTTAGAAAACCAATAAAAAGGACCGAATATGAGTCAGGGATGCCCTGTTTCGTTTACACTGTGTGCTCCTTCCCCTAACCCCAATTATATATTTTGATAAGACTTTAGAAAGGGTTTGGTGCCGATTTGAAAAGAAAAAAGGGGACCAGCTCCCAATCTTGACGTTTATGTTGCATTCTTTGTTCACAGGAACATCCGGAGGTCCCGGTGTATATTCGACGAGGCGCCTTGGACCGCGCCATCATGACCTTCATCTGGGTGTTTTTCGGCTTCGGAATGAGTCTGTCGATTTTGCAGGCGGCAAGCCTGCTCAAGGGCAAACCCGTCAGCCCTCTGAAGGAAATACACGAATGGGCTGGCAAACCGTGGCCCTGAATGAAGCGAAATAGTACCTATGAAGTGTGCATGGGGTATTATGAATGGGGAAACTTTGGACGGGGGGTAATTTCGAAGGGGTAACATCGCCCTCTATGTCCGAAGTTACCCCTCTCGTAGAAAGTGTACGACTCTAGTTTATGCTACCTTTTGAAGTCTGCTGACTGTGTGTACTGTGTACCTATGAAGTTTTATTCACATCGAGGGAAATGCGCTGGGCGTACGCACAGCGTGTCTATGGCTCCCCAGTCCATGGTCTATTGCGTATTCTGGGCCCAATGCGTACGTACGCCCAGTGCGTGTCTCCGATGTGAATGAGCCCTGAGGAATGAATGAATGCAAAAAGGAAGAATATTATACTGTAGTTAATAAAGGTGGATAGTTTTGCTGGATGGTACGTGAACACCACAATGCAGATTTCTTATGAAAGTACCTGTACTTGTTTTCTCTGTGTTTAGGCTTATTATTTATTATTAGCGTTTTTTGTGCTGTCAAAAGAGGGCGATGTGCTCTGCTGTAAAAATGAAATACTATTGTTACAACAGGTAATGTTCGGACTCACTTATTTATCGGACTACTGACCGGACAAATAGCGTCCGAAATTTAATGGGTCCGAACTGATTGTATGCTAAATAATTTTTGTTGCAAATCAACCAGTGTATCTTTACTGATACCCTTTGCCTTTCTTACTGCATAAGGTAAGGTTCGAATACCCATAAACAGAAGCTCAACAAAATTATTAGCGGTACCTACCTCCCACTTCCAACTTGCGGATGCATATGTACATACTTACGTCAGTTTCTAATAGCAGTACGGTTGCCGTCGGTCGTTCTGCAACTGCCACACTTCGTCCGAAAATTAATGGGTCGAACCAGTCGACCCCCCTTCTGTCCGAAAATGAAGTGCGTCGGCCTAGTCTGTAGATGTACAAATTTTACTACTGTTCTGTCATTTATTAGCCATACATCGGTATAGGTAATCCATGCAATAGGGCATAAAAAATACACAGCTATGCCACCGATTAGAAGTTACTGTGTCCCTGTGTCCCTGTGTCCCTAGACTGGGTTACACTAATTGCTAAACCTAAACCGGCACACTGCTAAACCGATAAACATAAGCCAATAGAGTTTCTCTTATACCGTACTTTTTATAAATTAACAACAAAAAATGCAAATCAGACAAGAAAAATTGTGATAAAATTTACAATTGTGGAAAACGAAGAGAAAAAAATGTTTAGTTACAAATAATCGAAAAATGAACAATGGTACTCTTTGCCCACAAATTGTGTTCCACTCCTGCATAAATAGGCTAGGCACAGGCTCAGGCTTAGGCTCAGGCTTAGGCTTAGGCCTAAGCCTAGCCTATGTCTGCGAGTGGTAACAGGGTAGACACAATTGTGGGCAAAGATTACAGTTGTTTGCATTTTTGATTACAATTTGTAACTAAACATTTTTTCTCTTCGCATTTTGGCGTTTTCCAATGCAAATTTACAATTTTCATCACAATTTGTTGATTCTGCATTTTTTGTTGTTTAATTATAATATAAATACACATGTATAAGAAAAACTGATTGGCTTATAAGTTTATTGGTTGGTTTAGCAGTGTGCCGGTTTAGTTTTAGTTTAGGTTTAGCGATTAGTAACCCAGTCTGGAGGGACACAGGGACACAGGGACACAGTAACTTCTAATCGGTGCTATGCCTCGAATGTATCTACGTACATATAGGCCTATATCTGCGAATTTCCAACTCCAATCGAACATGCCTTTGTCTAGTATACAGTACGTAGTATGCACAATCCACATTATTGGTTGGGCCCACATATTTTACACAGGCTACTGAATCTGTCTGACGGTTGATGATTAGATGACCATCGCCGTACTGTTTAAATTTGTGGATGTGGACGTCTTGATATTCGCCAATTGCGCTAAGAAATATGGGCAAGATGGGTGGCGAACTGACCCCTCTGATTTCAGTACGATTTTTGATCAGTGGGGCGCTACAGACGTGAATTCCTCCGAATTCGGAGCCCTGACTATGCTTCAACATGCAAATCAGCGATTACGGCTCCGAACGCTCCTTCTTTCGGAACGTGCGTGTGAACATCTAAAGTTTGTAATTCCAAGTCGTGTGAGCCATTGACGTACGTTCGGATGGAAAACGAAGTCATTCCAAACGCAGAGCGAACTCGGCTGGGAGCAACTCGGAGCTCGTCTGCAGCGGGCCAGTGACCAGACTGGCACCTATCAATATGATAGAAACGCACATAAAAACAAAGCTGAACGCATAAGGTTCTTAGCGCAAGTAGCGATATCAGTCCGTCCGGCAGCAGTTTCTCTACTTGTGCTCGTGTTGCGAAAAATAGAAATACATTCACGAATTTTTCTCCGCTTTTCATTCATCAAGCATGTGGGGCACAGTGGGGTAAATCCGGCCATGGGTTGAAAAACGAGCGATTGATTTCATTAATTTTGCTGGTTTGACCAAAATAATGAGTTCCAATAAGCCTCATTTGAAAGAGGAGAGTTCAGGAATCGAGAAATTGAAATAAAAAATTTGTCTCAATCGTAGTAGTTCATTAATTGAAAGAGGTCCATCGTCTTGCTGAAATATATGTACAGGGTGTGAATCAACAGCAACTTACCGGGTGTTTGTGCTTATATACTCCAACAACGGAGTGTCATATTCGAATGCAGCTTTTTGCGTTGAATAGCCAGGCTTCAAGCGTCGTCCAAACACCGGATCTTCCTAGGTTGTCTTATCATGGCACTGTAAGCGGTCAAAGTTGCGGCACCTGTTTTGGCGCAAAACGGAGGCAGGGCGCTGAGGCGGGGCGACGGATTTGCATTTTGCGCTTTTCTCGCTCTTTCAAGTCTGTTCACCATTCCACGCTGACTCTATATGCATTTATCACCAGTCTTGTCCGAAGTTAATCACGTCAGTTTCATCACCACGGCTTCAGCGTCCCGAAGGAAAAGCTTGGATGACTGAATTTTGGCTAACACTGTTTGCCAAGTTCGAATCTGCAATAAAAGTGGCACGGAGGTTGAAAAACTCTACGAAACTTGTGCTCCAGATACAAAACTGGGGAGAGGAAAACTGCGGAAGGAAAACTGTGGAGAGAGCTGGGTTAGGTCAATGGATAAAAAAACTGGACCGATCTGTACCTGGCCACCTGCAAAAAGTGTGTGAAAATTGACGCTTTGGAAATCGAGCTGTTTGACCCTCTCCTGTCCCGAGGAAAGCTGAAATTTGGCTGCATCACGCTAAAGCCCCTCCTATGGAAAAGCAAAAAACGGCATTTTGAAATGTGCATTCCGTGGGAAGATATAAGCACAAATACCCGGTGAGTTTATT
>JASAMW010007147.1:0-22311 GCA_030247985.1 Epsilonema sp. ZAB3_2
CAGTGGGGCTTTGGGGCTATAAATTTGCACACACATAGACCCTATGGGGGTACATGTTCAGACAAATTTTGAGCCCTCTAGCCCTCTTGGTTCAGGAGTTAAAGCTGTTTTTGCTGAAAATCCGAAAATTGGAATTTTTTCATAATTTTCAAAATTTTGAGAGAGTTAGTCCGTGTGCCCGCTGTTTTATTTTTGAATCTTGTAGAGCAGAAAATTTGCTACAAGATAGGCTACATTTGAAAAGAAGGTCACTAATGGGAAATTTTCACAGCAAGGCCTCAAAGAGTGGCGAGTAAGGGTTTTATTAAGAGGTGCGTTTTCCCCATTTTTCAAGATAACTCAACAATATTATGGAAACTCTCTCCTCAAAAGTAGCCTATCTTATGTAAAATTGGATGAAGACTTAGAAAAAAATATTTTGGCCCCCAAAAAAGTTAACCCCTAGCATATAATCTTACAAAAGATGTAATTGTTTGACAATTTTTGAACATTTTTGGGGTAGGGTTAACTTTTTTGGGGGCAAAAATATTTTTTTCTAAATCTTAATCAAATTTTACATAAGATAGGCTACTTTTGAAGAGAGAGTTTCCGTGATATTGTTGAGTTATCTTGAAAAATGGGGAAAACGCACATTCTTAAAACCCTTACTCGCCACTCTTCGAGGCCTTGCTGTGCAAATTTCCCATTAGTGACCTTCTTTTCAAATGTAGCCTATCTTGTAGCAAATTTTCTGCTCTACAAGATTCAGAAATAAAACAGCGGGCACACGACTAACTCTCTCAAAATTTTGAAAATTATGGAAAAATTCCAATTTTCGGATTTTCAGCAAAAACAGCTTTAACTCTTGAACCAAGTGGGCTAGAGGGCTCAAAATTTGTCTGAACATGTACCGTATTTTTGGGTGTATAGCCCCATGGGGGTATACAAAAATTGAGAGGTCCAATGGGGGTTATACACTAGGGGGGATATACAATGGGTGGGGATATACAAAGGACAAAATTTATGTTTTTGAGAGGTGTGTACATTTAGAGGCATGTTTTTGAGGTCAAAAGTATGTGTTTTAGGGCATAATCGCGGTTAAAACAGGGTTATTCTAGTATAAGACATGCTCAGCTAAGCCTTCAGGCATAGCAGCATGGTGTAAGAGTAGCTGTAGCTAGCATAGGACCAGCTACATAGGTAGGTCAGGTACCTTACAGTACATGGGGGGTTATACACCAGGGGGGGATATACAAACAGGACAAATTTTACGTTTTGCCAATGGGGGGTTATACACTAGGGGGATATACAATAGGGGGGATATACACCCAAAAATACGGTACTGTAAAGGTCGGTGTATAGCCCGATACCGTGTATTGCCCGATCCCATGTATAGCCCGCCCAATTTGGCTTATATTGCACTTTTGGCTCGTATATTGCCCGAACGGGCAATACAAAGAACTGCGTTCACAAGGCCTTATTTGCCCCATTGCGAGCCAGAACACCACGGAATGTGTGGCCCGTAGCTGAAGATAGGTTGACAATGCAATGCAATAGCAGTTTGATCATTGCTGTTGGAATCTGGGATCGGTCTGGCATGTGAAAATATATTAATTACTGCCTCGCGAGGCAGCTTTGAGAACGATCAGTGTACAAAAGCGGGACCATTCAATCCATGAGAGCATTAGGGTGAAAATTAGGGTAAAAATGGGCAGATGGTAAAAAGTCCCTTGTATAGCCCGAGCTTTTGTATTGCCCGATCCCTTGTATAGCCCGCCCAAATTGGCTGATCTTGTTTGTATTGCCCTGCAGGGCTATACACCGACCTTTACAGTACCCCCATAGGGTCTATGTGTATGCAAATTTATAGCCCCAAAGCCCCACTGTGGGGCTATTTACCCCCATTTTAGGGTGAAAAAGTGAAAAATCAAGGTCAAATTGTGGTCAACTTTGAGGCCTTATATCTCAGGACTGGGTGCGAATTTTTGACCCGGTCTTTTTGTAAAATACGTAAAATCAGTTGGGCTACCAGCTCACGTCATCAGCAAAAAACTGAAAATTACCCCCCTGTCCGCGGTACTGTACAGCAATACTGAATCCTTCCAGACATCGCGTTTTAATCGCAGTTGTTGAGGAAAGATGCAAGGACTAATTCCACTTCGTCACAAAAACTTTACTTGCCTACTATTTCTTGGCTTGACTTTGAGCTTTTGTTGTGGGTGGACTTTTGGACAGTCGGAACAAAAGTTTTCTTATGAATACAATGGTAGCTTGCATTGCAAGAAATATTATAATTATATTTTTTTATGTAGGCCTGCCTATATGTGCTAATTTATGTGCCATTTAATGGCACATAACATAAGTGAAGCAGGTGCAGTGCAATTCCTCTGACCTGACGCGGGTACTTTTGCCGTGTGTTGTTGTGCTAGAATACTCGCCTGAAATTGGAAAAGCCTTGGACGATTTACGAGACCAAGCGATCGAAGAGAACGTTGAGGACGAATCAGGTAAAGTAATTTGTCACCACTACCGCATCATGAGAGCACGACTACTGTAAAACGATTTCGGTCTTTTCTTTACTGTTAGGTGGTTGTCGTGGTCTTTCTTCGGAGACCTACAATAAGTTCGCTAGTCCACGAATTTGTAACAATCTACGTATATTTGCGTTCCGTAGGAAAGGAAAACCTTTAGGTAATTAAAATTTGTAGGGATTTGTTTGTAGGAAATTGAGCTGTTCAGTCAGATAGTGGTGTGCGCTAATAGGGGCGTAATCCCGTGCTGCGTTGCGTGTTCGACTCACGCACTGGCTGCTCAATTTTTCAAACTGCTTCTCTTGTGCTTACATGTACTTATGCTAACTATATTTTTATTCGAGTCTTTTGCAAAAAACCGCTTTTCAAAATTCCTATCCGTTCTCGAGTTATTCGATGATAAAGGTTGCAAATTTTCAGTACTGAAGGCGACGTCGGGAACCGTTACGGTAGGTCAGTTTTGAAAAGGGTTAGTCGGTTTTTTGCAAAAGACTCGAATAAAAATATAGTTTTTGATAGGAGGGGTTTGAATTCGAAATTCGTAAGTCGATGTTGGGGTAGCCCTTGCCTTTAAAGGCAAGGGGTCCCCTACACCGACTTTCGAATTTAAAGTTCAAACCAATTTTATCATAAACTACATTTTTAACCGAGTCTTTTGCAAGAAACCGCTTTTCAAAATTCCTATCCGTTCACGAGTTGTCGGTGTGCAAAGTTCAGTCAAGTTCAGTACTGAAGACGGATTTGGGAACCACTACGGTAGTTAACTACGTAGTTAACTACCGTAGTGGTTCCCGAGGACCGCTTCAATACTGAAATTTATCGATTTTTATCTTCGAATAACTCATGAACGGATAGGAATTTTGAAAAGCGTTTTTTTGCAAAAGACTCGGTTAAAAATGTAGTTTATGATAAAATTGGTTTGAACTTTAAATTCGAAAGTCGGTGTAGGGGACCCCTTGCCTTTAATGAAAGAAAAACCTTTGTTGGTTCGAAATAGCTACCCAATACTTGGAAAAGTGCGTTTTACACAGTCACTAAGGTATGTATTCATTATTAGGTTACTGTATTGCCCGGTTTGACTTGTTATTAGAAAGGTGCGGCAATTAGGTATTGAAATTACGGAATGGGTAAAAAAATTCAATATCAGACCGCATCCAATCAAAGCATGAGAACGCAAACTGTATAAAACAGGTGAAAAAGTGACGATAAAAAAGGCAATAAGACCCGTGTTTTTCTGTACGCATGAAATTTGTTTTTGCCGGTATGTAAGGTTGACGTCGGTTACTGTATTTTTGATTTTCTGCGCGGGTCTAGTATTATAATACTTCACATAATTTTCATTTAGTTTTATTCAGTTAGGATCGGAAATAGCAAGCTATATTTATCTGGCAAAAAGTTATTATCTAATATCAGTTCCGATTTTATTACGGCATCTGTCCCCTGCTGCAGCTAGTGCTATTTTTTTGATTTCCTGACACTGTTGACTGTTGGTCGGATTTAACTGTCACAGTTTGTCATTTTCCAAGTGTTCTAGCAACAGCAAGCCCGTCTAGAAAATGGGTCCGAACCCAAGCAAGCTATTCGTCGTTCTTTTTCTTGCCTGGCTGATGCTTTGCCATGTTGCCGATACAACGTCTTTCAGCTGGGCGAAAGGTGCAGTCAGGCTGCAGAAGAAAGGACTGATCAGTCATCGATTTCCAGACCTGAACAGAGAAGAGTTCGGAATTCGCATAGAACAACTGAAGCGGCTGCGTGGAATCTTGACCAGGGTTCAGCAAGTGGGTCGTCTGGATGAATACACGAAGCAGAAATTGATTCAGTTGTTGGAGGCTGTGGGAGTCAAGGAAATGCCGACTTGGCTGATGCCTTGAAGCAGATTGATTGAAATGGCATGAAACTGAAGCAACTTTGATTTCGAGCGATACAGTACAGTGTACACAGTACAGGACCTATCTACATAGAACCACTGTACCTACCTAGTACCTATGTACATAGGTACCTACCTAGTGCTAGTGCTACCAAAAATATATAATTCTGCTTAGGGGAAGAATGGACGACTTAGTGTAAACGCACAGAGCATCCCTGGCAGATATTGGCCCCAATTTTTTGGGTATTTGAAATATCCAATTATTTGGATATCCAATTAATTGGGTTTTACGAAACCATTACATTCGGTTTTACGAAACCATTATAATGGATATTACGAATCCAAAAAATTGGATAAATCCAATAAATTGGGTTCGTAAAAATCGATAATATTACGAACCCAATTAATTGGATTTATCCAATTTTTTTGGATTCGTAATATCCAACCCCCACCCCACCCCCCCCCCCCCCCCCAAACCCAGCCCCCCCCCCCCCCCCCCCCCCCCCCCCCCCCCCCCCCCCCCTAAAATGGTTTCGTAAAACCCAATGTAATGGTTTCGTAAAACCCAATTAATTGGATATCCAAATAATTGGATATTTCAAATACCCAAAAAATTGGGGCCAATATCTGCCAGGGATGCTCTGTGCGTTTACACTAAGTCGTCCATTCTTCCCCTAAGCAGAATTATATATTTTTGGTGCTACTATCACTAGCGGTAGCCGATTGATAAATTGATATTGATTTCTCCAGTTTGTACCATGAGCGAACACACTTGAACAAATTTTTTAGCGGGTCGATTACAGTAGTAAACTAGAGAAGAACTGTGAATGTGCGAACAAAAAGCGCGCTCGCGCAGAGCTATGCACCTAAGTATGTACGCCCGACAAGCGACAGAAGCGTCCCCCAACTGGGGACGCCGTCCCCCAAGTGGGGAACACCGGGACGCCAACCCAACGTCTGTAGTCTGTTGAATAGCATCGTTTATTTTTGGTGGGCACTTTATGCAATATGTCCTGAACTGGGGGACGGTGTGTGTCCCCAATTGGGGGACATTCCTGAGTTGGGGAACGTCCCCTAACGAGAAGAGGGTCGGGATCCCCAGGTGGGGGACGCTTTTGGCGCTTATCGGGCATGCATAGCTCTGCGCGCGCTCTTCGTTCACAGATCCATAGTCCTTCTCTACAGTACAGTATTATGGAGTCCTTGTGTAGTACGGTACTTTTTTGATTATACAGGGTAGGGTGCGTCTCACGTATGTAGACTCCCCTATCGATCCGGGGTATGTAGGCTATGTACGTACACAGAGCTAAAGTCTAAGCCTATTTCTGAGGCTAAGCCAACAGCCTCAACTGTACATACGCAGTGCACGGAGGTACGAATGTTCAATTTTTCATTCATTCATTGTGCTCCTGCCATCAGTTGCTTCAGTTGGACTGATTTCATTTTGGATAGCAGGCCTTTGTTTTGCCGTTTCTACAGGGTGTCTCACGTAGACCTCCCTAACGATCTTCAGTATTACAACAGATATCAAAGCTGAAATTTTGTTCCCAGAAACCCAAGAAAATAGGAAACTTTGTGGCAAAATTTGAGCCTGATAGGTCAACTAGGGATGAAATTACGAGTTTAGCCTTAGTCTAGCTGTAGCCTAAGCCTCAGCCTTAGCCAAACAACCTCCAGTCCGACCCTTTTTCTTTTTACTTTTTTAGGTGTTTCGGAATCGGAGGGACTCGAAAAGACTACTGAATTTTCTGAACTCGGTGATGCAGGCGAAAACTTGAGTATGCCGGAAGCAGCTTCTGCACAGGAAGTCGGGGAAGAAGAGAATTTGGCAGAGGAGGTCGAAGCTGAAGCTGAATCACCGGAACCCGACTGTAAAACGACCTCTACGTTTCTTTTACTCTACAAAAAATATAAGCTGCATACGGTACCTACTACTTATGTACTTGTACGTATGTACAGATTGGTTCAGTTCTACAGTATGCGTTTTTTCAGCTCTTATTGAAGATCATTTGCTCAATTTTGTCGATGTGGCGAAACAACGCAACTCCAGCCTCAGTGAGTATGTACAGTTGTACAGAACGTTGTTACGTTTTCTTTGTCTTCTGCTGTTTCCGCTACATCTCAATCTACTGCATTTTCCGACCAAGCGAAGCCTTATTATTACATATTTTGTACTCTTTTCCAGCAAAAGCGCTGATGGATCGAGCCGACCCTTCTAACGATTATTTCTACGCGCTTCTCGGCCATCCCACCAACGACACGGCCAACAAACGACACCTGAAAAGCTACGCCGCCCTGTTTCGCTATTTAGCAACTGTGCAATTGCCGATTAAGGCTGTGGCGGTCAATACGGATTTGCCAAAACCGGAGGAAAGAGAAGCGCACGCGGCAACGACGCCGGAAAAGTAAACAAGTAGCCTACAAATATATAAAAATAGGCCATAATAATAATAATAATAATAATAATAATAATAATAATAATAATAATAATAATAATAATAATAATAATAATAATAATAATAATAATAATAATAATAATAATAATAATAATAATAATAATAATAAATATTTATTAATAAAAAACATTTTGATAGCATGGAAGCACCAATGGTCGGCAGTAAGCACAGCTATTTCGGTAGCCGTGACTGGATCATGGATTACGGTAAAGATTCACTGGGCATCAACTACGAAGGAGCTCAAGACGAGAGCATGATGGACTTTAGTTTCATCGGATTTCTGGCCCACTCGTGGCAAGACTGCATCCAAGCTGTGCGTCCACCGCCAAACGACAGACAGTGCGTTCACGTTTTACAGGTACTTTAGGTTACTGTATCCTTGCGTATAGGCAAACAGATTCGTGAACTTTGGGTATGTTTCAAGCGGTGTTTGGACCAAAGCTAGAGCCGTAAAGCCTCTGTTAGACCTCTTGGCTTTATTATTCACATCGAAGACATGCGCGGGGACGTACGCTCGGTGCAAGCAAAGGCACGAAACAGCCATGACACGCCGGGCATTCGCCGAGCTCACTAGCCAAAGCCTATGTGTATGTAACTTGTCTGCACAGTAATACTACTACTGTAGGGTACTGTGGGGTAAACCCGGACACCTATGTAGTTAGTATAACAGCAACCATAGGACCGATTGAGAGAAGTATTCTACCAATCGCTTTCTTGAACTCTCCTCTTTCAAATGAGCTACCATGTTCATCATTTGCTGAAGCGGCAAGTTCAGAAAAGCTTAGGTGTCCGGGTTTACCCCATAGTACCCTACATACTACGCTTCATTATTCTAGCTGAGAAACTACGAACAATTCTATCCATCCCAAGTCAAATTGGACCAGATGAGTTCTCTGTTTCAATGGGTGCACAAGGATTTGGAGGCCAGCGTCCGAAAACCTACCATAATTTTGCTGCAGAATTTCGAAAGGGGACTGGAAGCATTCGTGGCCAAACTAGCGCCAAAAGCGATGGAAGAAGGCCAAAATGTGCTCGCCATCGTCTACAGCATGGCAGAGCAGGCAAAGTTTCTGTTTGAAAGTAAGCGCAAAGAAACGCCCACATCCTGACAATTGTCACCTAGTACATAGATGGAAGAAACATAAAAAAGTTGCTGCGTGCATGATGAGCGCATTTGGCGAAAATTGATTTCTTCTGAGGTCCGAGCGCTTTCATGGCGAAAAGTGACCTCTTCTGAGTTGCGACTGAGGTCGTCTTGGGTGTGTAGTCAAATGCACTCGCCTGGAACCCGAGAGGTACAGGGTTCGATTCCCTGGCACATCCAGCAAATTTTCCTTCTCGACTCTTGGTTCAAATTTGATAATACAATAGTTCAATTTTTGCAGAAAATTTGTGCCCTGAAGCCAGAAGACCAATTCCTGTCATAAACTTTGCCTCCTTGCCACACCACCGCTACCTCCTACTGCACTTTTCTTCGCAAAGGCTGGGATTGAAACATTTGTACAGTCTGGACGTGGCACAGCATAATGTGACCACAGGCAAGGAATGGGCAGTGTCAGCAGATAATTGCTATCAATTGACAGAATTGAAAGACAGTTTGGAAAGAGAAGCACAAAATAATCGAGAAGACTTGTGATACGTAAATTTTTCACATTTTTGCATTGGGTAGCGCGGGGAAAAGTCGGACCACAGGGGATAGAGTCGGATAACAAGCTTTTTTTCGCAAAATAGCCACAGTGGAGAAATCGAAACTCATTCCAGTGCAGTAGCTACGTACGTAAATACCCAGTTGGCTTGACCACTCAGCTCAGGGTGAGAGTTTTATGTCTGACTTTTCCCCTGTCCGACTTTCCCCCGTGCTACCCTAAAATAGGAAACGAATGCGCACCAATTTTCGCAAACACAGTGTGACTATTAAACAGTACAGTACATATTGCATAGAGCACAGCATAGTATGCTCATACTGTACCGTTGTACGCAGTCAAATATACTTGAACACGATTTCTTCCCTGCTGGCTACCGTTTGTAATTCCATTTTCACGGGCTGTTTCAACAAGTAGCTCAGAAATTCCTCCGTGTATCCTATGAGCCAATAGAGTCGATGTTTGCTCGATCGCAGCACAAAGCCATCAATAAATACAGCGTTACCCCGACGCTTGATTATGATCTGAAGCAGTAAAATTACTTTGCAAATCAAACCTACCCATCCTGATAATACTGTAATAATAATAGGGTATTGTGTGCTAAACCCGGACACTGAAGCTTTTCTGAACTTGCCGCTTCAGCAAATGATGAACATGGTAGCTCATTTTAAAGAGGAGAGTTCAAGGAATCGATTGGTTTGGTAGAATACTGGTCTCAATCGGTCGTATGGTTGCTGAGATATACTAGGTATCCGGGTTTACCCCCGTGTCCGGGTTTACCCCACAGTACCCTAATTTCCACAATTAGGCCTACTGTACAGTACATGTACGTATTGATTTGGACGGTGGTGGTGACTAACTTCGCTCGCAAACATGTTGTGCCATGTGCCGCGAATGAAGCGACGAATAATTTCATCTTCCGCTACCGTCTTTTGAGGCCGTTGAAGAAAATTTTCTAAGTGCTCTGCAAAAATGCAACAAGACAGTTTAGTCAGTTCGGTAGTCCACCCTTATCCCAACCGAAAAGATGTGCAATTGGACTACGTGTTCTGCGCTGCGAGACCAAAAAAGCTACGGTAACATTTGCCTTGACCATTATTTTCCCGATTACCGTAACTTTTTGGTCTCGCAGGGCATAACGTTCAACTGCGCATCTTTTCGACAAATATTCTGCAAGCCAAATTTTATACCGGACAACCAATAGCAGAGTAAAATGGACGATATGCGGTAACGCGATTAGGTCGATCGATAGCGACCCCGTGGTACTTAGTATATGTTTGAATCGGTGCCTGCGGGGTCGTCGACCTTGTTCAATCATCTGGGAGCGGAAAAGGAGCGAGTGAAAAGAAAAACTGACAACAAATGACGTCGACGACCCCATACGCACCGATCCAAACTTTCACTAAATACCGCGGGGTCGCTATCGACCAACCCAATCGCGTTACCGCATATCGTCCATACCGGACAACAATCAGAAAAGTAAAAAAGTAAAATTTCGTCGGTTTTTTTCACTTACGAGAATGCCAACTGAGCCAGGATTTCGTCTCGCCAATTTTCGGAGGTTTCTGCGCCATTTCATACGTCAGAGGCTTCGTACGATAACGGGTTGGCTAAAAAAATAGACCCAGATCCTAACTATGGATTTCCGACCTTAATCAGTACCAGATCCCAGTACAGAGTGCGACCGGAGCGATATGATAATAAATAACTGTAGCATGTTAGCTTTTTGCATGAAGCGAAAGAAGGGAGACTTAGACTTGTGCACTCGTGCGTATATTTACTTGCAGCATTTTTTGGCATTTTTTACTCTGTGCTGGTGAAATTGAGTACACAGTACACTTGCTAAATGTAAACTCAATTTCACCACCACACAGTAAAAATGGCAAAAAATGATGTAGTAAGTATATATACGCACACCCGTAAATATACGCACGAGTGCACAAGTCTAAATCTCCCTAGAAGCGAGCGACGCGAAAGCTAACATGCTGCAATTATTATCATGGCGCACTCTGCACTGGGATGTGGTACTGAAGTGAAGGCCAGAAGTACACAGTTGGGACCAGGTCTATCTTACACACAGCAAATTGAAGTTGCAATCGACCACTCTTCAATAAACAGAAAAATCGAATAGTTTTGTTGTACCAGAAATCAATAATAGTGGAATTTTGTATTTCACCAGCAAACGAACGCCTTTACCTTATGCTTGCCAGCAGTTGTGGTTGCAAGAATGCCACTTGTCATTATGGATCTTTGACAAAGAGATGATGAAGCTTGTTGCTGCAGTAGTGCTGCACCTCTCACAAAATTGCATCTGCATTTAGCTGCCATTTGTCAGCTTCTTCAGGAGAAATCTGGGATCGGACTGGAGTTGGATGGAACTCAACTGTCAACTCAAATCAAATATCTTTATCTGACATGAGATTATCTGAATTTGTGAATGCTAACGCTGTAATTTTATTGACTACGTTTTATGCGCCAGTTGGCAATTTTTCAAAATAAAAACAAAGTATGCAATCAGCGTAGGAATTTTGCCAATCGCTCAGGCAGGCTATTTTACATCGCTCCCATCTAGAAAAATTTTTATTGTCTCTTTTTTCCAAAGTTGACAAATTTTATCAATGTTTCTGCCCCACGCCACGACTAAATTTAGAAGCATTACATTATTACAGGCAAGTAACTTTACATGTTTCATGATGTTCATAGGTCTTCAAAGCTTCCAACTCTGCTTCGTTCCTTCTCCTCAGTTCTCTAGCCTGCCGTTTGGCGTTCCTCCATTTGCGCAAAAGCATACAAGACACCAGACAAATGACTATCAATGACAACACGGAAACTATCGGGCCAACTATGAGAAAAGTTGATACAAGATCCAGATAAGGATCAGAATTATCACTATCAAACTCAGGATCAGCAAAGCTGTCGTAGGAATTAAAAGCAGTAACTGCAGCTGGAGCTGATATGGTTGATAGTGTGGCAGTTTCGTTTATGTTGTTTTCATGCGTTAGGGTTGTTGGTAAAGTTGTACTTTCTTGTGTGGTTATAGCTGCGGTGGTGGAAGTGGTAGTTGTTGAGCTAACGGCTGCAGTTGCAGTAACTGCGGCCGTTTTTGTAGCAGCTACAGCTGCAGTTACTGATGTAGTGGCATTTGGACTGGTGGTAGTGGTTGTTTCAGTGGTTGCTAATGTTTGCTTCTTTGGCGGAAGAAAGTAGGACGGAACAGCAAATAGTTTCATAACACCCACACCGCAGAATCGAGTATGCTCCAGAGATTTCAAAGATGCATGCTCCCAGCCGCCAAACATAGAGCTTGAAACATCATCTCCCTGAGTTGGTTTGCGTGTATCGGTGGGAATGAGGTACCAGAGAGGCGTAGCCTGCAAAAAAGACATTGGCTTTAGTGTTTTGCTTTGTTTCATTTGGCTTTATTGGCCAGTTCATCAGTCAGTATGGATGACACTATTGGCATTTGGCAATAGGCAGGCACTAGCCACTATTGGCTTACAGTTTTTGAAAATTCTCCAGTATTTCCTGTTGCACTTTTCCATCTCTCTTTGGTGGTGTAAATGCCGACTCGCTTGAACCCTTGGAATGTGCGGCGCAGTCTCTGTATGTGTTGCACATTGGCAGTGACATTGTGCAAGTGAAAAGGCTCGAAAATCTTCATCCAAACCGCTCCCAGCTTCGTTCGAACTTCCGCTAAGCGATCGAGTAAAATTTCACGCGTTGTTTCATTGAAAATTGGATCTTCGAACACTGCGTCAACTCGAAAAATTCCAGCTAAAAGTAAAATTGAAACATGACAGTTTATGGGACGTTTGTGAGAAAAAATAATAATACTCCGTTTTGTTTTTTTACCTCGACGAGCATTGTCGACTTTTTCCTCCAGGGTTTTGTCCCAAGAGTTAACGATGACATATTTGATGCTCAGGTGATGTTTCATGCACAGAAAACTTTGCACAGAAATATTCTGACCGCAACAGTTGACATAAACGCCGTCAAACCCAAATGAATCGGTCAATAAGCATACTGTGCAAGAAATTACCATCAAAATGAGCCCTTCAGCTTCAACCATTGACAGCAATGTTTATATTTTGATTACCTACCTTGTTCCATTCACCACGGCACAGGCGCATGCTAAAGCTAATTCTTTGTTCAGCTAGAAATCAGCTTGAGTTTTTTGAAAAGAAAGACTACGTATCACTTGAAGAGCAAGACATACAAACGGCAGCTAAGAAAAGTGGAAAATTTGCCCGTTTATGTTGCGAATTTATGGTGAGCGAACAAACGATATTGGCTAATGCGTTCTTCTTGTTTCTTTCGGTATCGCTATTGATTATCAACAAATTCATAATGGTTTATGCCGTCAGTCACTGCAAAATGAGAAAAGCTAGGGATCCATGTAGAGTCTCTAGAGTCAGAGTGGTTTCATGCACCGAATAAAGACAGGAGTGCAGCTAAGCATAGCGTAGTACTGGTAATGATATCATGTATAACCCATAATTTAAAAACCCCATCCCGTGGGTTTGCAAAAAAAATTAATTAATTAAATATAGGAACCAGCCCAGTGGGGATACTGTAATATTGAAGCTCAGGTCATCATCAATACTTGACAGAATCGCAACCGATAGGGGTTGTGCAACATGTACACACACATGAGAGGGGGTGATACACGTGTTATTACAGGCGAGTGGTGAGAGAAAAGGCAGATTGAATTCGCATAAATTCTTTATAATTCAATCTGACAGTTTGAAGAATGGACGAAGGAGACGAGAGGGCGGGAAATAAATATATCGCCATACGCTCATGTGTCCAGAGCGATAAAAAGAAACGTAAATAAGATAAAGCATGCTTGAATGGGCCTTACGCATACGCTACTTTTATTATAGACATAAGCGGTAGGCTATCACATAAGCAAGCCATAAGCAATAGCATAGCCATTACATTTCGAAAGCAAAGTGACAATAATTTATTGCAGCTATGTACATGGCCGTATTGCATTGTTGGTGTAAAAATATACATGTCGTCAGGATTGCGTGACGCTGTAATAATTACAGCTTTTAGCTCTTTCAGTTTTACAAAAAAAACAAAAAAACAAAACAATCTCAAATCAAATCTCGCACCTCGGACGCAACGAAAGTCGAATTATGTCATGTTTCAAAAGAAACTTATCTATCCTGGAGGCCTCAAATGCAGTGATCGCAAGTGAAGCCCTATGGCCCTGCACTGGCAAATGCTAGCCACCTACCAGGACGCGGGTAAACCTTTTTACTATGGTCGACATTACCACTTGGGATCCCATTGTGAATTTGTCTCAGGATCCAGCCAACGTAGAGCAATGCGGTCAAAAACTCCACGGCTAAATCGTAACCGGATTGACTATAAAAAACAGCTTGCGTCTAAACAACTTGTCTTTGTGGCGAGAAATTGCCGATTTCCTTATGTACTAAAATCGCTGAGCGTAGACCATTGGGCAAAGCTACACCTCGCAAACGCCCGATAAATCAAAATGACAAATAGTGCGTGTTCGCGACAAAGACGATGTAAATGCGCATCGGGCGTACAGGGTCATGTGGTGTCGTGGTTTGCGAGGTTTAGCTTTGCCCAAAATGTCTACGCAGATTTTAGTACATAAGGAAATCGGTGATTTCTCGAGTCGACACAGAGGGAACGCAGACGAACGCGGTTATTTTATTGTCAATCCGGCTACAATTTAGCCGTGGCGTTTTTGACCGATTTGCTCTACGTTGGCTGCATCCTGAAATAAATTCACAATGGGGCCCCAAGTGGTAATGTCGACTTTAGTAGGGTTATTTTTGAGGACAAGCTCAAACCGGGTTGAGCTAAGCTGTCTTGTTGTCCAGTTCCCCCCACAGTTCTGTAGGCTTCAATGCTTACTTGTATCTTGTGTTGTTTTAGGATGAGCAAATGAAAATGTGCAGCCGAATTTTACTACTTCACGCGCAAGTGCGCTGCTGTATGATGCTGCTGCAAAAAGCCACAACAAGCAACGCCAAATGCTTGTGTACTCACGCAATTGCAACTTTTTCACCGCGGGAAGTGGAAAAGTCGCATGTGCGAATGCCAGCTGCTGCGAAAACCAAACAACAACAAGTAGCGTTGCCTGTGCAGCCTGAAAATCAAAGGCGACTCCAGCCTTTCGCCTACTTGTTGGCCTTAGATTTTGAGGCCACATGTGACTGGAAGGTGCAGCCTCAACCGCAGGAAATCATCGAAGTTCCATGCTTGTTGCTGAATACGAAATCACTGGAGGTTGAGGCGATTTTTCACGAGTACGTCCGACCTACCGCGCATCCGATTTTGACTGATTTCTGCACGGAATTGACAGGAATTGTGCAGGTAAGTATGAGCTTTGTTGAAGAAAATGTTCTCCAAGCTTCCATAAATAAATGGCGAGACTCGAACCCGGGACCTCAATCGTGGTAGGCAGGCAGACGCCTTATCCACTGAGCCACGGACACCTTCCGTAATATTATTTTTAGCTACCAAAGTACATACCTTCGTTACTTCTATTTTCATATGCGCAGGCAGTATCACTCAGGCAGTGGTTACTGTATGCATTCTTGATAATACACACTTTGCTCAGTCGGTGTGAGAGTTCTTGAGTGGGCTGGAATCCATTTGCAGTGCGTAGACGTGTACAAAAGGAAATACGCATGTGCGAATTTTATTATGATCTCTTGCGTCAATATACTTATGAATTCTTGGTATTCTTGGTATGAATACTATTCACACGTATATCTATTCTATTGCAACTTTTCCCTTCTTATACGAGGAATTTTTTTCAGGAAATGGTAGATGAAAAGCCTGATTTTACGGAAGTCATGGAAAAATTTGACGCTTGGCTGTATTCCCAACCAAATCTGATTTTGCCATCGAATTCATTATCATCATCTGCATCAACAACATCGTCTACCACATCTTCACAAGTCATAAAAGATTCATCTACCACATCTGTGTCTGCATCTAGTACAACCCCGTCGCGAAACTTTGCGTTCGTTACCATGGGTCAATGGGATCTGAAGGGTATGTACCCTCGTCAGTGCCAATACTTAAAGGGGGGATCTGGCAGGAAAGTTTGAATGGGGAGACAAATTTCGAATTTCTAACATTTGAAAGCACCTACCTACAGTACGATTCAGCAGGGTTTATCACACACTAAAAATATCTCAGGATCTAGGCAATGTAGCGCAAAGCGGTTAAAAATCTCTCGATAAGTTTCAGCGGGATTGAAAATAAAAAAAAACCGCATGCGTCTACGTGCCCTCTGTGTCGAGAAGTCGTCGATTTCCTTAAGTACTGAAAATATACTAAAAAGGTACACTTTTTTCGATTATTCCACATAAATGAACAATGCCGCAAAAACTTTTTCATTAAAGGCAAGGGACGCCGACTTTCGAATTTAAATTTCAAACCAATTTTATCATAAACTACATTTTTAACCGAGTCTTTTGCAAAAAACCGCTTTTCAAAATTCCTATCCGTTCACGAGTTGTCGGTGTGCAAAGTTCAGTCAAGTTCAGTACTGAAGACGGATTTGGGAACCACTACGGTAGTTAAAGGGGAACTTTGCGCGGAAAATTCGGGGTAAGGCCACACACATCATTAGATAGAGCATAAAAAATGCTGCAAAACGCACCAAGTCCCATCTCTCTACGTTGCGTCGTTCTTGAGTTACAGGCAAAAACTGATCTGTGAACGGGAAACTAGTTGAGAGCACGTAGCTCGCTAACCAATAATCTGAATAATACCACCGCGTGCTCCGTTTGGTGTTCTACCTTTTTGTTGTATAAAGTTTTGCTGTATCTTCACCACCGGGAGGCCAAAAAAGTGTGTCGTCGCCGAGCACATATTTCGTCCACGATGGACGAAATATGTGCTAAACTGCGCAACGACACACGTTTTTTGGCCTCCCATTCCACAGGTAGTGAAGATACAGCAAAACTTTATACAACAAAAAGGTAGAACACCAAACGGAGCACACGGTGGTAGAAAAATTATTCAGATTGGTGCAGTGGTTAGCGAGCTACGTGCTCTCAATCTGAGTTTCCCGTTCACAGATCAGTTTTTGCCTGTAACTCAAGAACGACGCAACGTAGAGAGATGGGACTTGGTGCGTTTTGCAGCATTTTTTATGCTCTATCTAATTATGTGTGTGGCCTTACCCCGAATTTTCCGCGCAAAGTTCCCCTTTAACTACGTAGTTAACTACCGTAGTGGTTCCCGAGGACCGCTTCAATACTGAAATTTATCGATTTTTATCTTCGAATAACTCATGAATGGATAGGAATTTTGAAAAGCGGTTTTTTGCAAAAGACTCGGTTAAAAATGTAGTTTATCATCACTTTATTCATGATCGCATGCGTGCGCACAACATACAACCAATGGTATTATCGCATACCACAAATGCAGTAAACATGGCGAATACCAACCATATTGTGTATGAAAATAGCGCTCTACATACAATTCGTACGAAGTTTCAACTTACGAAAAATGGCTCCAAGTACTTTATACATAAATTTGCATAAGTTGGCTTATTAGAATAAGTTGGTTTATGATAAAATTGGTTTGAACTTTAAATTCGAAAGTCGGTGTAGGGGACCCCTTGCCTTTAAAAGTAGCCGTGTAAAAGCTGTGTAAAATTTGGTGTAGATTTCAAAAACAGTATCGGTGTTTCAAAAAAATTTAACCCATAGTATATTATTTTGCATAAATATATTTTTGACAATGTTTTGAGTAAGGGTTAGATTTTTTAAATGGAGATGCTGTTGCGAAATATTTCGACAATGTTTGGGTAGGGGTAAATTTTTTGGATCAACGATGCTATTTTACAAATCTACGCCAATTTTTATATAGGATAGGCTAGTTTTAATGAAAAAATTTTTGCGGCTTGTTCATTTATGTTGAATAATCGAAAAAAGTGTACATTTTTAGTACTTAAGGAAATTGGCGATTTCTCGGCACAGAGGGCACGTAGACGCATGCGGTTTTTTAAGTTTCAATCCCGCTGAAACTTATCGAGAGATTTTTAACCGCTTTGCGCTACGTTAACTAGATCCTGAGATATTTTTAGTGTGTGATATACCCTGCTGAATCGTACTGTATCTAAAATTGCTTCCTCTTTTGATCTAACCCCATGTTCTGGAATCGATTTTGTCTCTGTGTGAAGCGGCGCCCCAGTTAGAAAGCTCGAAATACTACAGTGTTGCGAAATCCCCTTCCTAACTGGGGCGCCGCTTCACAGAGGCAAAATTGACTCCAGAATGGGGGTTAGATCGAAAGAGGATGCAATTTTACATCTGATAGGACGCTCAAAAGTCAAAAATATGAAATTGGCCCTCCCCGTACTAAATTCCCGCCAGATCCCTCCTTTAAAACTGGCTCCAAGACCGTATTTTGAGTCCTGGATAAACATGAAGAAAATAGTCTTTCGTACGGTGAAAGTCTGGCCTCGGGGCATGATGCATATGTTGGAACTGTTGGAGTTGAAACATCATGGAAGGCTGCACAGTGGTCTGGATGATTGCTGGACGTTGGTGGCTGTGATTCGAAAGCTCATTGAGATGGGTGCCGTCTTTGACGCCGTGTCGCATTTGCACGATAACTTTTGACCGTACAATGGAATGCTACTATTTTAATGTAAAGCTGCATAATTAGCAATAATAATAAAAATATCGATTCTGGTCATTATTGCTGTCAACGTTTTGATACAGTATAAGTTTAGTTCAATAAAATTTTTTTTAGTTCCGTTTGTAATTTGTTGGAGATTTACTGATGAAGTGTTGCTCTTCGGAGACCTATGAACTGGATGAATGTTCATTTTATCTTTACTTGTATGGTTGGTGCACTGCACTGGAAAAATTGTCGGATTATAAGTACGTATACGTACGTACTGTAATGTAACCACGTAGTGTGTGATAGGTTCTGTGCAGACAACATTGCGATTACACATGATGGTGTAAATATGGCTACAAGTACGAATGTATCAGTGGTTCAGTTGATGGCAGGGAGCTCAGCAATGGGCAGCGATGGATGGATGAGTGCAACCTGCTCTGTTTCCCTCATTCAAGATGGGTCTGTCACTTGCCTTGTGGACTGTGGAGCTCCTTGGCAAAAGGATGAGCTTTTTGCAAGTGGGGTAGCGTGGGATAAATCGGACCGACTGGGTGGGGTAATTTGGGCCACCTCTACGCCTTTTTACTCCTTTGGGAGGGGCGAGAGAGAATCCCAGCAATTTACACAGCCAGATAGTAGAGAGCACAAGGATATTTTGATTTTTGATACAATGATCAAATTTTAGCTTCCCAACTGGAAAGGTTTGGGTCCTCTAATTACCCCGCACTAATTCATACATGCATGTACCGTATCATCAATCAACCCATGCAGTATGAAATTGCGTGTATTTTAGAGCTGGTTGAGGTCCATGTTGTACCAGGCGATGTCACCCATCTCATCTGCACTCACGCACACTTAGACCACATTGGCAATTGCAACTTGTTTCCACATGCTGCGATGATGCTGGCTGATGAATGGGCTAAACCGCCAAGCTTGTACAGGGAGATTCCCTGGCAAAAGGTTAGCTTTTTAAGAAAGGTTTTCTGTAGCGGTTGCATAGTACGAGGAAGGGGGGTACTTTTTGTAAATCGAGATAATATGCCTATCGGATTCCCCATCAAAAACTGCATATGTAGATGAAGTTTTAGGAAAAAATTTGTTCAGGCAGCATCGAGATATTCATGGGTAAAGGTGGGCAGGTCGCATTTTTGCCGTTTTTCGACGTTTTTAGCCATATTTCAGCAACCGCAGGGCTTAGAGGGCTACAATTTGGCGTGCGAAAAGATCCCATCAGGACCCAAGTCTGGACCAATTTTGAGCTCAATCGGCCATCTGTTTGGCGAGATATAGCGTCACAAAGTGCATTTCTGTATATTTTGCACCTGTTGCAAATTTAGTTTTTTGAATACCACGGCGCGAATACATGCCCTGCATGGGGTAAAATTTTGACAGCAAGTAGAGAAGGGTTAGGCCTAAAAACTTTAGTACTACCGCAAAAAATCTCTATAATTGGAATTGGGACTACAGTCCTCTCGAATAGTGACAAATACAGCAAAAATTTTCCCGCCTTTTTTATTTTTCAAGATAAATGAGCCATACCACTGAAATTTTTCCTCGTAAGTAGCCTATCGTATGTAGAATTGGATGTAGATTTCAAAAATAAAATTGATTTTTCCCAAAAAATTTAACCCCTAGCATATAATTTTGCAAAAGTAGTATATTTTTGTGAATTTAGGGTAAGGGTTAAATTTTTTGGGAAAAACAATTTTATTTTGAAATCTACATCAAATTCTACATAAGATAGGCTACTTACGAGGAAAAAGTTTCAGTGGTATTGCTCATTTATCTTGAAAAATAAAAAAGGCGGGAAAATTTTTGCTGTATTTTTCACTATTGAGAGGACTGTAGTCCCAATTCCAATTATAGAGATTTTTTGCGGTAGTACTAAAGTTTTTAGGCCTAACCTCTTCTCTACTTGCTGTCAAAATTTTACCCCGTGCAGGGCATGTATTCGCGCCGTGGTATTCAAAAAACTAAATTTGCAACAGGTGCAAAATATACGGAAGTGCACTTTGTGACGCTATATCTCGCCACACAGGTGGCCGATTAGGCTCAAAATTGGTCCAGACTTGGGTCCCTATGGGATGTATGTGTGTACCAAATTGTAGCCCTCTAAGCCCTTCGGTTGCTGAAATATGGCTAAAAACGTTGAAAAACGGCAAAAATGCGACCTGCCCACCTTTACCCATGAATATCTCGATGATGCCTGAACAAATTTTTTCCTAAAACTTCATCAACATATGCAGTTTTTGATGGGGAATCCGATAGGCATATTATCTCGATTCACAAAACGTACCCCCCTTCCGCCTATACTACAGGCTACTCTCAATCCTTACAGAAAACGTCTCTTAATGATGTCTTGTCTTGTAATGAATACGTAGTAGCCTTTTGGTTGGCGATTTAGTTTGCTATTTTATTTATTTGGTAATATTCTCGGGCCACACTACACAACTATACGTATAGCTTACATTTCTTCCCTTTTTGCAGAATGGCGACGGATATGGCACATACCAGCTGTCCTCTCACATTTGCATTCTTCAAACACCGGGGCACACAAATCACGATATTTCAGTGGTTGTATCTGATTCCACGAAACCCGAAGGGACCGTTGTTGTTGCAGGTTTGTTAAACAGATTTTTGTTACCCCTGTGCTTGCTTGCTTGCATTCTAAAAAGCAAAGGTTGGCAACAATGTGCAATACGTAAAGTCTGGCAAGACTGACTCATATGGCCCATTCACATCGGATTCCGCTGCGTTGACTCTGGCGCTAACGCATGTGTCAACGTCGGCGTTCAGCGTCCGTTGTGAACGAAGCATCCGTCCGTACTGTAGGTTGAGAAAAGTCAATTTTTGTAGGTGACATTTTTGAATGCGAGACTGATAGGGCTCGACCAGATCTTTGGCAATCCAACAGCACAGATGTGAAACAGCAGGAGAAATCTCGAGATTACCTGCTCAAAATGGCGCATTGGATTGTTCCTGGACATGGGCAAATGTTCCACGTTTCTGCTTAGGGTTCATTCCCTTATACATATGTACGTATGATGTGGTTGTTTAGATACTTACTACTTACTGTCTCTACATTGCATTGGTACGTTTTGCATACATGTACGTAACGTACAGTACTGTACCTATATACGTATGAAAGGTACAGAATAATGGTATGGTTCAACCACAGTTAGCGAAAAAAGCAGTAAAACGCTGATTGTGATTATCTGCTGCTAAATTCTGCGCTGAATGGAGCAGTCTTAGCGTGAGCAGCAACTTTTTCGGCGCCTTTTGTTTCTTCCTGTTTTTCGACTTTATTTCTACAGTTGTCAGGTACGGGAAGGAAAAATCAGCACGCGCTCCATTCGTTTTCAACATTTGAGCCATATATTTCTTGACAAGCACGCCGTTAGCGACTAGCCGACAGCATTTTAAATGCGGCTTTAATGGCAGCGCGCGCTTGCTTGAGCTTTATTATCGTGACTGTACGCGAGTTGGTTCTGGGCTTTTGCCCGTACTGCGCATTTTATTGGTTGGTTTGGTACTGTATTTTTACTTCTCGCAGAATTGGAAGATGATAGTAAATACTAAATACGACGTAGGTCTAACTGGAAACGCGGAGAAAAATATCCGCGAATGAATTCTATTTTTCGCAGCACGGGCATTCGCCTAAGTAAGACAATTCTCGGTCGGAATATGGCAGTTACAATTTGCAGGTTAAGGTACGTAGGCCTACTGTAGATAGGTAACCACTTTGCCCAATTTATATGTCTTTTTCCTTGATTGCCATTTTTAATATCGACAACTACTGTACACGTGCTTGGAAGGTGCATGAGGCTGTTTACCCCGTGACCGTTTACTCTCTCAAAAATTTTGACAACATAATGTACAGGGTGTCTCACGTAGACCTACCTAACGTATCTAGCCTTATAACTTCCGTATTGCAGGAGATATCAGGGCTTCGAAATTTTGTCCCCAGAAACCCAAGACTATACCATACTTTGCGACAAAATTTGAGCCAGATGGGCCCACAGAGAACAAAATTACAGGCCTTTATAAGTTGAACTCTTTTTCTCATTTTCGGCTTTGAGCATGGTTTTGAGATTAAAATCTTCTGCTCACCATGGTCAAACAGCTCAACCAACATGGTAAACATTGCGGAACAACACTGGCTGAACGTCATCACAGTCCAAAACACAACGGATCGAAAAATACAG
>JASAMW010007149.1:0-29147 GCA_030247985.1 Epsilonema sp. ZAB3_2
AGGAAGAGGACGAGTCGCCACTGCTGCAGATGGACGACTGGTATGACCAGATCACAGAAAAGAAGAAGCAGTGGAAGGCCTTCCCTACCCCCAGGGCTCTCTTCACCCCAGACGAGATGGCGAGAGTGATCATCGGCCACCCAGACAGTGCGTCGCCCATCTCTCAATGGCGCTTCAACCGCACCATGAAGGCTCTTGAAAATGCTCCAGACGTGCAGAACATCCCTGCAAAGACCTTTACAGAGGCACAACTGGGGCAGGGAGGAGGAGGAAACCAGCCCGTGGTCGGAGGGGCTCCGGCCCAGCCGAAAACGGGAGGGGGGCCTCCTACTCCAGGCCCTGGGCCATCAACCTCTGGTGCAGCGGCAGCTCAGACGGATCAGGAGGAACTCGACAGTCAGACGCCAGAGACCATCATTGGCTACGCGTTGGAAAAGATCATGACCAGACCAGCGCAGGCAGATATGGAGACCATCCAGCAGATTCTGGATAGCGGCATCTACGATGGAGACACGAGAACGTTGCCTGAGGGCATGTCGTTGATGACGTTGCTCATCCTCAACTTGAAGAAGCTGGGACAGTTGACGACGTATCACTACGTGCAGGACGGCGACGACTATTGGGAGACCTGGCCGATAATCCATCGTCCGAACGAGCACGTCCCCTATGGAATCCCCAGCGAGTTCTGGGAGGCTAGCGACCCAGTGCAGCGAGCGGAGATCCTGCTGGTGGCGCAGCTGAATAAGAAAGTGGACGCGCTCTTGGCCACGTACTCGGAGTTGGCTGACTCCACTCCCCAGTATCTCCAGAGGCCGCGTGGAATTCTGAAGGAAGAACTGCAGAATTTGGTGGCGGAATATCAAGACCACCGCATCCAGACGGAAGAGCTCGAATATCTGCCTATGCCCTACCACACGCTGACGTCTTACATTCGATGCTTCATCCTAGACCCGGTCCAGAGCGTACCGATGCATCCAGACATGATGAAAACAGCCCAGGAGCATATCAAAGCCTACGGCATGAAGACGGTCTTTCGCAGTTTCCTGCTGATGGAGATGTACTACGCGATGTGCACACCAGAAGCGGAACTACCAGCCGAAGTGACCACGCCAGCCAGAGAGCGCGACAATCTGGAAGGGTTTCGCACCATCTACTACATCTCAGCCGGTGGAAAGTATGAGGTCTACGCCAAGGAACCGCGGAAAGATCCGGTCCGCGTGAAGACGGCAGTGGAATGTGCCAGCACTCGAACGCTGCAGAATATCGCCTACATGCAGTTCCACTTCATGAACAACTTGCCGTTGCCGCCATCTCCCACGGAAGCAGAAGTGGACAAGTTGGTGGAAGAGCGCACGAAGTGGGATGGAATGGCCTGGCATAAGGAAGCTCGAGACCTCTTCGACGCCTTCGGCTTGGAGACCCTCAGCTTCAATCGGCGTTCTGTGGAAGAAAGAGCGGATGAAGCCAGACAGCCCCGCTCCAAGCAGTCTCAGGTGATGGGCAAGTATCGAGATGACACGGATGATAGCGATCCAGCTGCTGTGGGCTTGTTCAAGCGCGCCGGTTCCATGCGACGTCCGAAGAGCTTCCAGCGGGGAGGCCCTGGGAGACAGAGCCTCAGACAGCCGGCCGCGGCTGCGGTCAGCCTTTCCCGCTCTTCATCGCAGGACTCGGCTGACCTCTCCACCTTGGCCAGTCCTTTGGGGCCGTGGCCGGAGTGGGAGAGGATGGTAACCCAGCCGCCTGTGGCGCCGGAACTGCCCGAGCTCAAACCCCAGACGGATTCGCCTAACATCCTGCAGAACTTACCACCGCATCTGAGGAACTTGCCGTGCACTGGAGCCGCCCGAGACGCCTACAGAACGGGGATGCCGAAGCCTTCAAAGTCGCACACGATGAGCCACCCAGCGACCGCGGCCAGCCTCAGCGCCGCCTCTACAGTCGGAACTGCTCCATCTCCCAAACAGCTGCCTGGAACTGTCAACCCGCAGCTGTACAGAGCCTTGTCACAGTGGCGGGTGGGCGCCGGCCGGCCTCCGGCACCTCCGGGGCCTATGGGGAAGGCTGGAGCCCAGACGCCACCAGTGGCACCACCAGCAGCACCACCCGCACCGCCTCCATCACCACCTGCACCGCAGCAGCCACCGCCAGCTGTGGCTGTGGTCGTGGCCCCTGGGGCCGCCCAGGCTCCTGCTGCCGCCAGCGGGGCCGGGGTGCAGCAAGATCCGCCAGCCGGGCGAGCGTGGAGACCCGCCTACAAACCGCGGGCTGCCAATTTGACTCCAGACCCGCCGCCGTATATCGATGACGTCCAGACGGGCCTGTTGCCCAAGGAACGCCGCAGTGGACAGAGAGGAGATCTGTTCCAAGGCACCAGACGCTACAACGCAGCCGAGTGGCGTCGTTTGGGCTACGTGAAGAACGACGTGGATGATCCGCCGCTGCCTGGACCAGGGGAGCCAGATCCGAGAAAGGCGATCCCTAAGAACCATCCAGGGGAAGACTACCTCAACGGCCTAGGGGGGATTCTGAAGCCAGGTGATGCTTCTGATCGGGATAGATTCGGGAAGACGGCCTTCCGGGGCAACTCGCCGGCCATCAGCCCCAACTTCTTCTTCATCCTGATGCAGAATCTGTGGCTTCTCTTCTGCTACATGAGAGGCTACATCACCCCAGACTACCGAGAGGCCGACAGAAGATTGCGGCACATGACAGGTCCAAATGGAATTCCGGCGATGAGGGAGGAGCGCTACCGCCAAGTCTACTTCAACACCACGCCGCCAGAAGGCTATATGCACCGGACTGTGTTTGCCGAGTGGTACGATCCGGAGCTGAAGCGGAGCGAAGAACGTTGGTGTACGCTGCTGCAACTGCGTGGAGACATGCGCGAAGACGCCCACAGGCACGCCATTCTGCTGTGCACCTGGAAACCCACCAAGCCGGAGATCAACTGGACGAAGGTGCGTACCGAATACGACAAGTGGAAGGTGGAACAAGCTGGATTCTTCGCCGAGCGCGAGGCGAAGAGACGTGAAGCTGTAGCTGCCAACCTGAACCCAGACGTGGTGGATTTCAACATCGCGTGGGAGAACATCTTCCCACCAATCGACCACGAGTATGACGTCATGTTTGACCAGCAGGCCGTGACAGTGCTGAAGACGCCCAAGGCCGAGCGAGGGACGTATGGCCAACCGCGGCGGGCGTCTGTGCCTCCGACACCAGCGCAGCCACAGGGTGCCCAAGCAGGAGCAGCGGCAGGAGCCGTACTGCCGCCGCCGCCCCCTCCCCCAGCCGGAGTGGCAGGGTGGGGTCGGCAGCGAGCGCGGCAGCCGCCTCCGATGGGACCTGCACCGCCGGCTAGACAGCCGCCACCGGGAGCTCAGACGTACGCGCAGGTCACGGGCTCTACTTCGGGTACGCAGCCGCCGAGCGTCCACGCCAGCCGTTCCATGGGTACAGTGCCCTCCTCACCAGTGGTGATCCGCTCCAGACCTCAGTCGGTGGGACTTAGACCAGCTCCGCCTCGGACGACTGCGACGGCTACTCCAGCTCAGACGGCGATCGCCTATCCCAAGCCGCCTAAGAAGAAGGCTTTGGGGAAAGACCAGAAGGAAGAGAAGAAGTGAGGGAGAGATTTGCCACCCAGACGGAATCAACTCTGAAGTAACACAAAAAGGCACACTTCATTTACTTACTTCTTTCGGGTACTGTACTGTAAGCTGTGATGACTACTACATACATTTGATACAAATGCTGTGACTTACACACTTCTCCTGCATGATGGGAATAAATCACTAACCCCTATATGTGTTTCTTGTTTATTATTAGTTCGGTATTATAATTAGGAATAGGGTTAGGGACAGACCACTGTCAGGTACGTGTGCAGTTAGGTTAATAGCATGCAAACGGGCATGAGCGTAGGACTTAACCAGTATGTAATGGTTTGTCTAGGTTTTAGCTGTATAGCTTAGGTATGTATGCGAAGATAGGGAAGTGAAGCGTTGGCTGAGGGGCGAGACTTCGTTCGACTCCCAGACGACCCAGGATAAGGGCCCGGATTCGATCGTCGTGTGGGCACGACTATCCCCTGGGAACCAATTGTAAAGTTTTGGACAAGACTTTTCATCATGGGTCCGAGGTGGATGGGAGCGAGCGGTGGGCGCATTGCCAAAAGACTACCAGCGGGCAATGCAAATGCGGAGACACAGTCAGGCAGTCTAGACGCGACAGAGACGGTGCTCACCCCTTGGGAGATATGTATCATATAAAAGGAGAGTGCAGCCAGCCGGAGTCAGTGTGTCAAGAAGATCATCGTTGGGACTTCTCCGGTTTCATCGCGAGCCCTGCAAGAAGACTACCATCAGGAGAGCAGTCTTCCTACTGTAGCGAGAATTGACAGACAGGAGGGGAGAGACGAGACTGTATAGCCTCGGAGCTCCAAGCCTGCCTTGACGTTCTCTGCTATCTTCTATCCAGACTGCAGTGCCCCAACCCCAGCCAACGCTTTAGCTGTGCATCACCTAGACGTACTTTTATCTACTGACCTTGAGCGCCCGTATCTTCGCTGTATGTATGTCAGACGACTAATAAACTGTGTACCTGTTGCTGCATCCTTGTTGGTCACTCCCGGAGGTGTCCGAGGATCTCAGAACCGTGGAAGGCAGTAAGTAGGCTGTTGACCGACCCTCCGTTGTCCGGAACACAGGGAGGGTGGAACCGGGATTGGGTGCCTCTCCTAGGAAGTGGCCCAGGTCTACGGGGAGACTCGAGTCCAGGGTGAGTTCTGTCCTGCATCACAAAGGTTTGGACGCTTGCAGAGGCTGCCCGAGTTTAGACGAGTGGACGTCCGCCTCAGCCTTCCGAAGAGCAAGGATCAACTCAGACGAAGACGAGGGTCAGCGTTAGCAAGTCTCTAGCGGGTGGACAGACTGATCATCTGAGACTGGGACCTCTGCGTGCGTGTCACCGCTACACCCGTAGAGTACCGGAAACTCTACACTAGTATTTACGACGGTTGGAGCTCAACTTTTTATTCGACGCAAGGCAAAGTGATGCAATGTTGTTCCGCTCAGAGCATACTGTAGCAAAGCAACGTGTCTGTCGATCCATGCAGGAAAGCACGCCCTTTCATTATTTCGCTCAAGGTCATGGTCATATGCATATACGATACACACAGCAAACGCCAAGCCAAGGAGGAAATCAGAGTCGTGGCGTGTGTGGTGTGGAGGAGTGGAATGCGGTGAGCTAATTTGAGTAAATTGGCGAACAACTAATTTCCGATCAACCACAGAGCAGAGTACGATCATAAGGGCAAATTGTTGTGCAGTTGTCTCTCTATCCAAGGTGGATGTACTTCCATCTAAACTATTATATGCCACGCTTAGGTGTAGGGTAGTGCGGGCGCGGCGGGGTAAAGCCGAACATCGGGTAAGTAACGGCTACCTAATAAGGCTTATCGCTATCTGTCGCACGACAGTAGGCTACATGTACGCATAGCCCATCCCAATCAATCTGTCGAACTGAGTACGCACCTTGTGAGTACGCAACGTCAGTTGTCACCCCAATGTACCATTCGTAAGTACACCTAACCTACCTACCGCCTGCGCATAGGAATGGACATCAAAGCTAACTTCGCATTTTCCTTTCTGGAAGTGATAAAAGGAATGCAGCGCACCACGCACAGCACACTCAGGTGGTCAGCCCAACGGACAACACTACTAGTACATACGTAGTACCTAACCTACACCTATACTGTACCTGAATACGATAATGCAACACGCATGATATGAGTAGAAGATATTATGGCGTGGAAGCGGAATTAGCTAATTTCGGCCGCCCATTCTGTCATTGTGTAGAATTAGCGCAGAGGAAACGAAAGAAAACGGCGCTCAGCTAATTATTACGTGAATAAATAACGGTCCAAGGCCGACGGGATAAAATGAGCTGAATATACGCCATAGAAATGGTAATGGTAGTGGTTACAAAGATCAAGTTCAGGCAATAAAGGAACGCAAACTCCTTTCAGAGACAGACGTCAATTGCCTTGGCCAGCAGGCAAACAAAACAGATCCTACCGTTTATGGACGACCAAGGTCACTGGTGAAGTTTCCGGTGAAAATAAATTAGGCGTCGTTTGCCAGTCAACTGCATGCACAGCACTGACAGCAGTTCAGCAGATGTTTCAAGTAATTTCTGCATATGTACGTAGGCAATGTATGCAAACCAGGCTGAAGGCAAAAGAACTTCATCGGTGACACATTGAAGATAAAGCGTTGAACAATTGAGCAGCGACAACACCGGTTGTGTTGTGTGAGCACGTGAGCTTACCACCACCATTTTAGAGGACCGTTATATTCTGTATAGAAAGCTACAAAGAAACAAAACGCTTCCTCTGACTTCCGTTACCATAAGCATGGTATATGGTGTACTACTGGTACACAATACTACACGATACAGAGATACCTACAGATCGTACACAATCACGTCAAGTACATAGACATGACGTTATTCTCTCTTACACGAATGCAGATGCACATGCACAATGCACGCATAAAGAAGAAGGCTGACTACATGCTCGCTCTTCAGTCAGATTGGTGCAAGTTCGTCTTTCGTTCATGCCTTTATCAGTAGTGTGTAATCCATGCGTGCAAAGGAAAGCTCGTTTTTCGACGCCAGCCGGATTATCGTTCGACCTGGGGCAAATATCTGGGCCCGAGTTTACTACGTCGTAGTACTATCGGTGCTGATCAACGACCTGTAGATTGAAGAGCGGGCAAAAACAAGTGGAGACAGAAACAGCGCCAAGTTTTAAGAATAAATTACTAATTAGTTAGGCCTCTGTGTCTGTCATTTTCGCTGGTATTATCAAGGATCCATGAACAAGAATAGAATCTTGCATGGCCTGCGCAGATCGATCCCTGACCGGAAACGTCGTCCTAGAAATAACCGATAATTTACATGCTGGATCGTACATATAAATGTACGATCGTGTATGATAATGTACGATCGTGTACATGAATGTACGATCGTATATATAAATGTACGATCGTATATATAAATGTACGATCGTACATAGAAATGTACGATCGTGCATAAAAATGTACGATCGTATATTTTTATATACGATCGTACATTTCTATATACGATCGTACATTGATATATATGATCGTACATTATTATACACGATCGTACATAAAAATGTACGATCGTATAGTTGATTATCTGAGCTCGAAAAGCGCGCGCAATCTCCATGCACACAAGCTCGCACTCTCTTCACAGAAACGAAAATATGGCCGAATTTTGCCTACGTAGTTGGTCATGTGGATACCTTGGCCGTTAGTAGCTGACGCCATGCTGATGGTTGGAAAGCTGAGAAGAAGCACCAAATCTTGTTGACATAGACAGCGAATGCTTATTGATGCCAGTAGACGACAAGAGAACACGAAAATACTTTTGAAACTTCCCTTACTCTGCGGTCTGCTTGGAGATTGCGCGCGCTTTTCGAGCTCAGATAATCACCTATTTTTATGTACGATCGTATATACAGGGTGTCTCACGTAGACCTCCCTAACGATCGAGCCTTATAACTTCCGTACTACAGTAGATATCAAGCTGAAATTTTATCCCCAGAAACCCCAAAAATTACCATACTGTGTGACAAAATTTGAGCCAGATAGTCCCACAGCGAACGAAATTACAGGCTTGGAAATTGTGGACCCTGTTTTACCATTTTCCGCTCTGAGCATGGTTTTGAGATTAGAATCTTCTGCTCAGCATGGTCAAGAAGCTTATCCAACATGGCAATAATGGTGGAACAACAATGGCTGAACATCATCACAGTCCAGAACACAAAGGATTCAAAAATACAGGCGATTTACCGCGCATTACAGCGTTCAAGGAGCTTTTGAGGTCAATAGTGGCACCACTTATTTCAAAATGTTGAAAAACGTGGTCGCAACTTTGCAAGCTCGTATTTCCATCCCTACTGGACCTATCTGGCTCAAATTTTGCCACAAAGTATGGCATATTCTTGGGTTTCTGGGGACAAAATTTCAGCTTGATATCTACTGTAATACGGAAGTTATAAGGCTGGATCGTTAGGGAGATTTACGTGGGACACCCTGTAGTTGTGCGTGTTATTGTATGTATTTGCATTAGGTTCTTAAAAGTATACTTATACTTAAACTCAAACTAATAAAAGTATTGAATTTTGGCTTACTTTTACTTAAACTAAAACTATTAAAGTATGACCTTCGTACTTTTACTTAAACTTAACCAGCTCCGAAAGGCCCTGACCCGCAGGGCCCGCGGGTCACCTGCGGGTCACCCGCGGGTCACCCGAGGGTCACCCGCGGGTCACCCGAGGGTCACCCGCGGGTCACCCGGAACCGAAAATAAGCGCCGGCGGAAACGGAGAAAATTATTGATCCGGGTAGGGCTAAAAGGCGGACGCGGACACGGACGCGGACGCGGACACGGACGCGGACGCGGACGCTGGGTTAAAAGGCGGACGCGGACGCGGACGCTGGGCTAAAAGGCGGACGCAGAAAAAGCGGACGCGGCGATAGATTTGCATCCGCGTCCGCCATATAGTCCAATCTGCTGACTCTTCTTTCTACCACTTTGGTGGGTAATGGGCTAAAAAGCGGACGCAGAAAAAGCGGACGCAACATTGCATGTGTAACCACCATGCTCGGCAGTCACTGATCAGGATACTGCTGTACATCGCTACAGGGCATTTCTTTCACAATGTGATCAAATAAAGCAAGTTGTGTTTTTTTTCAAAAGGATGTGACTTATGCTTTAGGCTGAGGCTTAGGCTGAGGCCTACCCCTCTGCATCCAATACCTAAGCCTAAGCCTAAAGCCTAAGTCCTAACCTTAGCACATGCAATATTGCGTCCGCTTTTTTGCGTCCGCTTTTTATTTAGCCCATTACCCACGAAAGTGGCAGAAAGAAGAGTCAGCAGATTGGACTAAAAGGCGGACGCGGATGCAAATCTTGGGCCGCGTCCGCTTTTTCTACGTCCGCCTTTTAGCCCAGCGTCCGCGTCCGCGTCCGCCTTTTAACCCAGCGTCCGCGTCCGCGTCCGTGTCCGCGTCCGCCTTTTAGCCCCACCCTTATTGATCCAACCAATGACTGCGGGTGCCGCGGGTGACCCTCGGGTGACCCGCGGGCCCTGTGGGTCAGGGCCTTACGGAGCTGGTTAACCGATACTGAATATGCCTGCCAACTCCATTCATTGGTGATCACGCGTGAGCACGAAAAAAAGAAGCTCCAGTACTGAAGGTGATCACGCGTGAGCACTTATGAGCACCTGAGCTCATAAAAGTCGACCGAAGTGCTCACGCGTGATCACCTTCAGTAATGGAGCTTCTTTTTTTCGTGCTCACGCGTGATCACCAATGAATGGAGTTGGCAGGCATATTCAGTATCGGTTAAATTATTTTGGTCATAATTTAAGTAAGAATAAAAGTAAGACGAGCAGGGAAAACGCACAGGGGCAGCAGGCAGGGCTACAAGCATGGATGATCTGCTACAAGCAACAACCCTAGCAGAGGCTGCCTCAACTTCCTCTGCTACGTATTTCTGCTGAACTTGACAACTACTCGGCTCTCAACCCAGACTTGAGAAAGGGGGAAGAGCAGAACCACAGGTGAGTTCTGGCTCCAACACAAGGAGGCGTACCCTGAACTTTATATAGTGGCACTGGACATTCTCGCTTGTCCAGCAACTTTAGCTATGAGCGCATTTTCAGCCATTACTCCATCAAAAGCAAAGGGGCCAAAAGCCAGCTGTTCTAATGGAAAAAATTGGAGCAATCTATCATGCTGAAATACAATCGACATTTGCACTTGGGGCCTAGGAAGGAGGGTGGTGGTATTGGGAATCAGGGTATTTTGTGGTAGGCCTATTGCTTGTTTGGAAGAGTGACTATTGAAATAGGCATACAATGCTTGCATTTACAACATGTTGCATTGCAATTGCACATACCTACAGTACTTGCACTCATACAGAGCGCCAACAAAGAGGAAAAAATTACTTAAACTCTTACTTAAATTATACTTTAACTTAAATTATGGAACCCATACTTTTACTTAAACTAAAATAATAAAAGTATGAGGGTCATACTTTTACTTAAACTTAAATTATTGGCAGAAGCTTACTTTTAAGAACCTAATTTGCATATTAGGAATTTTGGAACCCGATGTCTTGTAGGATTCAGTATTGCTGTACACATTACCGTTGACAGGGGGGAAATTTCAGTTTTCCTCGGTGCAGGGTAACCTGTTGAAATTGCCAATCACGTCTTTAGGAGAAAAACCACCCTTTAGTTGTACTGTACACATATTTTGTTACTCGAAAAAATAACAAAGTATTTCTGATGATGTCATGTCTTTGCCGTGGTTGCGATGGTGCATCTTGATCCAATCAATATTTCCCTTCCTCTATTCTTCTGATTTATGGTTTTGTGCTGATTATGCGTTATTGGTGTGTTTTGCTTTTGCAGTATTATTCTGCGTCAAACTTTCGAACACAAAGAAGAGAACAAGCTGGTGTTTGACGAAAGATTCTTCTACAGTCGCAGTCACATCCGGGAAAAAAGCAGGCAGATGGAGCTTCCACCAGAGAAAGATCCAACGATTCCAACTGGGCCCGTCTACATCTGTGACCTTCCCCTTGAGCTTCTGGGAAAGATCCTGTCCTATGTGCCAGTGGCTGGGGCGAAAGATGCGAGCAGATTGGAGAAAGTCAACAGGGCCTTTAAGCAGTTTGCATGGCTGGGAGTAAAAGAGATGAAGCTGTGGTGGAGTTGGAGTTCAGAACAAGGTTGGAAAATATGGGATGGAGATACGGAGAAGTCTGTTGGTCAGGACGACGATCACTTCCTGTCATTTCTTGCCGCATTTTGGATCAAGGCGCGGAACCTACAAAGGCTGGAGATTGATTGGTTGGATGGAAATGAAAGCGTGCGGATGGCGAGGCTGTTGATGTGTCACCTACTGGAGCTGATGCAGAGGGAACCGAGGGCCATCAGCCACATAAAGATCAAGTGGGAAGAGGCTTTCCTCGCTGCATCCACTGGCCCCTTCATTCACGCATGCCGACAACATCTGCTCAGTCTCTTTCTCGAATTCTCTGTCAACGATGCAGATGCCAGTGCTCGCATATGTCAGCTGCTTACCGCATGCTTGGTGGAGTGCGACCGACTGGAAGAGCTCAAGCTTCCTTGGGGTGTTTGTCTCACAGAAAGCACCTTTTTAGCAGGAAAGAGTCAGATGAAGCGCTTGGTATGTTCGGCAAAGATGTGGAAAGAGGCCGATTATTCGGTCCTGTTCTCTGGTCTGGCCGAGTTGCAGCGAGCCAAGGATGAAGCTTCTGCTACTGATAACAAGGCGCCTCCTCCACTCCATCTGGTGGTAGTATGGTGTAACCTGCCGTGCTTCATTCTTTCCACTTCTTCATTGCCTATGATCAGCCACATCAAGCTGCCTTGGTGTGAAATGAAGACGGGAGTGTCGATGGAAGCTTGTCGGCATTTCTGGCGTCTCTTTCCAAGTCTCGAACTCATCGAAGTTGGGATCTCGCATTTGCCTGCTATTGCGCCGTTTGCGCGATCATTCATAGAGGCCTTCGAAAGGAGAGACGGCGCCATTCAGAAGAAAATGGAGATTTCCATTTCGCCGCTCATTGTGACTGAGTGGAAGCGGTTTTGTGATGCGATGGGTCTGATGCCAGTGGTTGACCTGCTTCCCACCCATTCTGACGATGGTCTAGGCTACATGAAGTTTCAATCTGGCAAAGCTGAAGTGGTTATAGTACGGACACGCGGTCTCGTGAGATGCAACTCACGGTGAATTCACGTCGCTGTCTCTTTGCTTCAACATGTACGTACACCTACACACCGTCTGTTTTGGGACGCGCACTAAACACCAGTTCGTGATTCCCTATGTTTTGTGAGCAAGATACGGAGAATTGTGGTCAGACACAAGTAAACTGCTGTTCTTTTTGTACTAAGGTAGTTTTGCTTGTCCTAACTTCTGGATGACTTGTCCATCTCCATACTTATTACCGGTGTGCGTGCACTGCTATGCCTCATCAGTCTGTATTCTGAAAGGAACGCGTGAAAGTTGAATATGGCGGGCAGCTGTTTGGCTGAGTGGGGCACGATTTGGCCTCACCATGGACTGACATCACATGCGCTGCTTGAAGGATGAAAGCCTTGGTTTGGAACAGGTACGTTAGGTATGCATAATAGCGGTTTGTTTTGTTGAGTACGTACGTAATGCATGGCATGGTGCCAGCCAAAATACGGCCAGCCTACATCACTCCAATCACGGCTTCTCTATTTGCGTACGTATGTACGTTCCATGTACTGTGGTAGTAGCGATAGTGTTCTTTCATGCCTAACCAACCTGTTTCTGAGTACACTCTACATCCAGGGTGAACCTTCGATGTGTGTGCCAGTTGATCTTCGGTTGGAGCGCCTGTTTCTTGCTCAGTTTGCTGCTAGTGAATCACTGGTACACCACGCGACACAACCCTCATCGTCAGAGCGGCTCGAAACATCAAGCTCACCGGTTGACCCGTGAAGGCTACGCTAGGCGTCCTGCTATGAAGGAGAAACTGGCGCATTTGGACCTGAAGGGGGCTCCGCCCAAGCTTGACTATCTCCTGCGCTTTTTGGGCCTAGTGAAAGCGGCAGGGGCCAGCGGAGTACTGATGGAATACGAAGACACCTTTCCCTACCATGGCGAACTGCGTTCGCTGCGCAATGGCTACGCCTACTCGTCGCACGATATCAGTCGAATACTGGAGGAGGCTGCGCGATTGGATTTGAAGGTACGGTAGGGTACTGCGGGGTAAACCCGGCCATCCAAGTTTCTTTGAACTTGCTGTTTCAACAAGTGATGAACCAAATAGCTCATTTGAAAGAGGAGAGTTCAAGGAATCGATTGACAAAGTACTTGTCGCAATCGGTCCAGCCCTGAAACTGAAGTGGCCGGATTTTCCCATACATGGGTTTACCCACCCACCCCAATTATATTCTTCAACAAAATGCGAGTCTCGATGTTTGATCTACGACAACGGTATGATAGTGTGGGGTAATTTGGGTCGGCTGGGGGGGGGGGGGGGGGGTAATTCGGTCCACTTCTACTATCTCTATACTCAGCTAGGAAACCCAGCAAATACTCAACCACCACGAAGAGTACACGTTATGCCTTCGTACAATAGTAGTAGCGCACGCAAGGATGGTCTTGATGCCATCACCAAATCTTACTTTTTCCCAACTGGAAATTTATGACCCAAATTACCCCCACCCCCGGTCCAAGATAGTACTTTCCGGTATATTTTTATTATGTTCCTTTACACTGTGACTGTGACTGTCAGGTGGTTCCTTTGCCCTTTGATGCAAAGCTTGGGTCACATGGAGTGGGTGTTGAAACAGGCGGCCTTCTCACCAAGTTATTTTCTTCCCAACTGGAAATTTATGGCCCAAATTACCCCCCCCCCCCCCCCCGATACGCGATACCCCGTGTACTGTTATTGTGTTCATGTACACTCAGGTGGTTCCCTTGGTGCAAACCTTGGGTCACATGGAGTGGGTGCTGAAGCAGGCTGCCTTTTCTTCCCTGCGCGAAGTGCCCGCCTATCCGCAGGTGCTGTGTCCTTCGAAAGCGGCCGGCAAAGGGCTGGTGGCGGAAATGCTGGGCCAGGTGCTGGAGCTGCACCCCGACTCTGACACCCTGCACATCGGACTGGACGAGGCCTACTACGTGGGAAATGGAGAGTGCAAACGGTAGGTAGGCAAGGAATATCCACCTACTATCAAGAATACATATGTTCATACTAAGGAGGCTAGACATGGTAGTAGTGTAGCTGTAGCAGCACAGTCACGGTGAATTTGCAGAGTATGCTTACGGTGAATTCAGCCAGAGTTTCATTCAACTCATGACCGTGTGAACATGCGAGAAACGCAAAACAAACTCGGAAGGTTTCGCTCATGCCGCGTTCACCAGACGTCCGTACGGACGTACGTCCGACGTATCTCGGAGTACATCCATGTACTCCTAGATACGTCGGATGATCAAGGAGTACATGGTTCATGTATGTAGATACGGCGGACGTACGTCCGTACGGACGTCTGGTGAACGCGGCATCACCCTGAATTCATCGTGGTGGGTGGTGACCGACCAGTGTCTTTGCGTTTCTTTTCTTCAGATGCGTAGAAGCAGTGGCGAAGGAGGGCAGATCCGTGCTGTTGTTGGCGCACGCTCGCGCTGTTGTCTCGTCTCTGCGTCGACGCCATCCACGCATCACGCGTGTGCTCATGTGGTATATGCATACGGGATCATGTGCGCAGTCTCGGGGTAATTCGGGTGAATCCAACCAACCTACTGTATGTGTGCAGATCTTTTCAGTTGAGAAGGGAGAAAATTGGTGCTTGTTGTACTGTGCATCCTCGTGTTCTCTGCCATCTGCTGATTGTACATTCGCTCTCGCCCCTCCTTAACCCCCTTCGTAATCCCAGGCGTCCGCCTGTCCGTAGCCACCCGGAAAACCCCGTCCGTAGACGGGGTTGGACGGGGTTTTCCGGGTGGCTACGGACAGGCGGACGCCTGGGATTACGAAGGGGGTCAAGGTGGTCGGAATTATATATACCCGCCAGTCGGCCCGAATTATCCCGTGTAGTATCATACTTGCGCAGGCAAAAACGTATTTACAGCTGAAGCTTACTAAACTAGTAACGTATGTCTCGGTGTTTTGGTTTGCTCGAGTATTCGACTCAGTAATGGATGGTTATGGAGCTTGTTGAAATTGTGGACTCCTTCCCTTGATACGTAGCTGTGTTCCCTGTCCGGTGTAACGAGAGTGTACACACATTTTCAGCAGTAACGGTAACGCTGTGTACACTTTCGTTGCGCTGGACGGGAGAATACCTGATGAAGGGAAGCAGCCCACGAATTTGAACGAACTCTATTTCACCCATGATTTGGCTTTTCCAGGTATGATACCGTATTTACCTATGCATAGCCCCATGGGGCTATGCAAAAATTGAGAGGTCCTATATGGGGCTATGCATAGGGGGGGGCTATGCATAGGGGGGGGATATGCATAGGGCATTTTTTATGTTTTTGAGAGGTGCGCAGAGGCATATTTTTTAGGTCAAAAGCACGTGTTTTAGGGCATAATTGAGGTCAAAACGGGGTTATTCTAGTACAATACACCCCAAACAGGCTTATAGGGATCTTAGCTTGGTGTGGGAGTGGCTATGGGTAGCTTATGACCAACTTATATAGGTAGGTTCAGGTACTGTACAGTGCATATGGGGCTATGCATAGGGGGGGGCTATGCATAGGGCATTTTTTATGTTTTGCCAATATGGGGCTATGCATAGGGGGGGGGGGGGGCTATGCACAGGTAAATACGGTATGTTTGAGAAAGCGACAACCAACCCTGAAGAGTTGCTCATGCACCGCTCGAATGTTACGCATATCATGCGCGAATTGGCGTCTCTTAACGTGCAGCCCGTCCTGTGGGGATACGCTACGGATCTACGCGCGGCTGGCTATTTTCCAGAACAGATGTTTCACGAGTTCAGAGGATTATTTCCGAAGCTTTGGGTAAGTCTTAATAGTCACACGCACTGTGCTTTTGTACACTTTTGGGCTTTGGGAAAAAGGTGTCATAGGCTACGGTATGCATTTATTTGTATGTTTTGTAACGTTTTGCCTACGTACTATGCATGGCAATAGCGTCCGAGACAAGTAGTGAACGTAAACTATTCATGTACGTATAAGGCGAGTTTAGCCATCTGTCCTTTCTTGTGGTGTGCCTTGAAAGTCCACAGCACTGGCCTCTCTAGTCTAAGTTCATGGACCAGGGGAGAAATGGCTAAACTCGACATGCACGGTCCATGCCTAGAACCGTACAGTACTTTATGTATACAAAACTAAACCCTAGTAATGTGCGTACCAAATGCAACGCAACCTCATTATGGACTTACGCAGTGCTGTGCGTTACAGTATGTACAGTACGTACGTACATATACTCATCATGCCGGACGTCGGCTAATTACTTATTGCATTGATGTTGAGGCGGCGAGCGCGTTCAAAGGCGCCAACGGCCCGGCTCAGACTTTCTCCGATCCGACTCGCTACCTGGCGAATCAGCGCAGTTGGCTCCACCTCATTTCCACCCTTCAACAACCCCCCGCCGCCGCCAGTCGCGATAGTGCCTCCTGGTTCCAAGGCCTCATTCTCACCGGCTGGCAACGATTCGATCACTTCGGCGCTCTCTGCGAACTCTTGCCGGTCGGCACTCCGTCCCTGGTCCTGGCCTTGGAATTCTGGCGGGGACCGAACCACACTCGTGATGGACAACAACGAAACGAGCAAGAAGAGGAGGAGGAGATGGTTAAAGGGCGGATTTGGCGAAAAATTTTTGTGAGAGGCAAGTTTTGAATTTCTTGCCTTTGAAAGCGCCGTGACTTTTTTTTATACAAGTTGCTCCTCTTTCGATGCCTCTTTGCTTCTGTGATTCAGGGAATAACCAACCAGTTAGGTATGGGATTTTGCAGGCATTTTTAATTTCACGCGTTCTGAACTCAACCGGGTGCCTGCTGGGCAAAATCTGCTCCTGAACATGGGGTTAGCTGGAAAGAGGATGGAATTTTGTACAGTAGGTGCTTTCAAATGTAAGAAATTCGAAACTTGCCTCCCCATAGAAAAGTTCCCGCCAGCTCCCCCTTTAAGAGTGTGGCGTTAACGCTGTTCTGCCCTGTGGGCGATGGTAGAACTTTTCCGGTGAAGAAGGCTACTGAGAGGAAAGAAGGCTGGAAAGGACAGTGGAAGTGGAGTAGGTGGCTGGCGAAGGAGGCCGGCTTAACGCCGGATGAGCTGGCGGCTATCTTCTCTGATTCAAGTGGTGCGACGATGGAGCGCCCGCGCGTCGGTCGCGAGCCGCCCGCGGGAAATCTGGATAATCTCGCGGATTTGGGCGCGGGATGCGACTTCTTGGGCGGTCGCGTGCACGATCTGATCCAGTTGCATCTGCGACCTCGTCGGCGGGCGACGGACGCTCTTTTAAAGGGGATGTGCGTGCGGCACCTTTTTAAAGGGAAAGATAGTGCTTCGTGGTGAAGGGGGAGGATCGATCTTTGATTGAACACTTTTCGGTGAACTGGCAGTGCAGGGTTTTTTATTTTTCATGCTGAATTGATCATACCTTCATAAAAGCGGGTTCTCTAAATTCCCGTGCCGCACACCCCCTTTAAGCTCGGGTGCTGTGAGCGGCTGGCTGCAGCCGTACAATTTTCGCCAGGAGTACGGCAGTGTTTATTTTGCGCGGAAGGCGGAGACGGAGGCTAGTGCGTTGCTGACAGATTTGGCTGATCTTCACCAACTGCTCAGACGGGAACTCGCTCTTCTTTTTCCCGAAGACACAGTGGACGAGTGGTTGTACGCCAATGTGCAACTGGCCAGCGAAAAACTGCAGAGGCTCAGGGAGGGCGCGCTACGAATCTCGCGCAAAAAAACCTTTCCTAATCGACCCCTGAAGACTGATCTGTAATACGTACGGTGCCAACAAAAAATATTAAACAAGGCTGTATTGTGTATTAGAGATCTGTTGTGCCACACAACAACTGATAAGCAGTAGGCGTGTGTGAAAAGTTCTAATTCAAACATTCGATATGCTGACGTTACGATAGTACAATATGTGCTGACGTTACGTTATTTAGACGAAGTGGAAGTACTGTATGTAGGCCTATTCATTCATTCGCTACTTGCATTGTGATTTCCTGGGTGGTCGCGAAGTGGCCTCGGGTCATGGCCAGCCGAGACATCAAGGTCACGAGTTCACCCAGACTGCTCTCCCGTCCGTACTCTGGGTGATCTCGTGGCTTTGACGTTTTCGGCTGGTCATCATGGCCCGGGGTCACCTCGTGATTACTTGCTCAGGAATCATTACGCAAGTAGCGATTTGTCCTCTGATACACATTTCTATTTTCAAAAAAGGGGTCAGCTCGCGACCACCCATAATTTCTTAGCGCAACTGGTCCATAGGTAGGAAAGTATTGAACCATCCAGGACTCAGAAGGAGCACATGACAGTAACTGGTGACATTCCGGTGTTATTGATGGGGACGACGTCGGCGTTGTCAGCGCCAAGAGTGACGAAGTTTCCGCTGCAGACACCAGTCAACTGGGATGTTCCTGCAGGGGGACAGGTGGAAATCTTGCTCACGGTGTAGTTTGCGCTGAAAATCACCAGCACACCGCTGGCATCAGTCGCCATGAAAGCCGGATTCAAACGAATAGGGTACTGTGGGGTAAACCCGACCTAAACCTATGTCCATTGCTAAGCCTAAGCCTTTGTCCATAGCTAAGCCTAAGCCTATGTCCATAGCTAAGCCAAACCTATGTCCATAGCTAAGCCTAAGCCTATGTCCATGCCTAAGCCTATGTCCATAGCTAAGCCTAAGCCTATGTCCATAGCTAAGCCTAAGCCTATGTCCATAGCTAAGCCTAAGCCTATGTCCATAGCTAAGCCAAACCTATTTCGATTGCTAAGCCTAAGCCTATGTCCATAGCTAAGCCAAAGCCTATTTCCATTGCAGCAACCAGTAGACCGATTGAGACAAAACTCTCCTCTCTTTGAAATGAAGCACCAGTGTGCATATTTGAATCCGGCAAAGTGATGGTGTATGTTGACACAGTTGAGGGCAGGCTGGCACAGACACAGTCAGGACACTGGGGCGGCAGCGCAGCTGAAAAGGTGACTGCCGATGGCGTACAATTGCCCGATCCCCATCTCACCGTACAGCTGGGACTGGTGGTGGTGGTGGGTGTAGTTGTACTGGTTGTAGTTGCAGTGCTAGTCGTAGTACTAGTAGTTGGCATTGTGACAGGAAATGGCACGGAGCAGCCGGCCACAACTGTTTTGCTGGACTCCCTTGCGAAGTAGAGCAGGACTGCGGCGATCAGAAAGTAGCTCCAACCCCTTTTCGGAACTGCTTTGCTCCGTCCGGTGAGCAATCGATCAACTTTCTGCCTGTGCCTATCCATGGTCGATGAATTGAGTTGAATTGCAATTTTCTTCGACCAGCTAATTCAGGTTTCATTCAAGTAAACCGAACGAATATGTAGAGTAGACAGAACAGGCTGTGATGCAACGTCTTTCAGATTTAGCGACGCACGAACTATCCAAAAAAGCATGGATATTCACGGAGCCTAGTCAAACCTGTGTGTGTACGTACGTACCTAAGTACCGAACAGTACATATGTATGCATGTAGGTACGCATGTATGCACATTACGTCGCAACTCTGAACGCGACGTATGAGGCGAGGATGAGATAGCGCGGCATAAAGCAATTTCGATGTACGAGTTGATTGATTTCATATCAATTTTTGGCCATCGTATGTACCACCCACCTGGCAGTATCCATCTCAGAAAGAATTTTGGCGCACAGTACAGTGACCGAGCTGCTATGTATCAAACACCTACAGAGCCTACATATGTATCAAACAGAGGATGGTTTTTTTCACGCACCGTATAAAAAACATCAAATCACTTTCAACGCATCATCAAGGATGTACGTATGTAATATTCTACCATTGCTACGTGATGTACAGTATCTGCATGATGGAGGCAGTCAGTACGTATATGTTACATACGTTACGCCTACCTGGATTGGATACCGTGGATGTATCCTCGAAACGAACCTTCTCGTAGCCTCGTTTTCAATTTGCCACCACGCATTCATTGTTATTGCTGCCGCCGACCTTCCGCCTTTACATAAGCGCGATCACACTTTTCTTGATCCTTCCACCTTTCGCATCAAAATCCCCCTCCAGTAGCTGAACAAGAGACGGATACCGGTGACCAGGGGTATAGATAGGAAGAACATGAATGAGGACGCAAGTGCGTCCCAAAAGTTGGTACCAAGAGGCGCAAATTTCATGGAATTACGCTACTGCTGAGAACTTTTGAGGAAGCCTTGGCTGTTGCGCCCCAACAATTTCTCGGTTATCTATCTATACCCCTGGTGAGAGTCCGCTGGCCGCGTTGGTCGTATCCGCGTTTGCGTTTTCAGCGCGAACGGAAACACGGCCCGTACTTTGGCTGCAGGTGAAGATGAGCTGGCTGTCTGAGCAGGAGAAAGCTCTGCTGCTGTCGTAGGTGGCCGTGTGCACCAGCAGTCCAGATGTGTCCGTGCTGCTAAACAGTCGGTTGGCTGGCAAAGCTCACCCTTGGATGGTGGATATTTGTTTGAAAATTGATTCTAATGAGTGATTTTGGGCATTTGGAGGGGACAATTTGGTTTGGGTATGAAATGAAGTACAAGAACGTGTAGTATTTGTTCTGAAGGAGAAACGCGACAAAAACATGTGGGCATCCGAATTCCGAAGCCAAATAAACCTCCACTCCACAATTTTGTGGTAAGGTATATAAGTATTTTAAAGGTCAATCCGTGACGGCCGAATTCTTTCCAAAATGCAGACGAATCGGTGGCTTTGACCAGCTAAAGGACTGTAAGAGTGTAATTGCTGGACGAGGACAGAGTATTGCAGAGGCAGTCTGGGCATTCTCTCAGGTCGGACGATGGAGAAATGGTCACTCCACTGGACGGAGTGTCACAACTGCCGGTTGCGAAGATGACGGTGCAGTTTACTGAAAAAAACTTGGGAACAAATCTACGGAATAGGTACTGTATACTACACATGCACAGTCTACGTAAAAACGAAGGTACACGGGTGTATCCATCCATCCACTAGTACATTTTGTACGTAATATACCGGGAGAAAGGCTGCAGAATTTTGATGTTACCTTTACCTACCTGTAGTCGGTACTGTGGTAGGAAAAGGCACGGAGCATGTTGAGACCATTATTGCTGGAAAAGTCGTTGCAGAAGACAGGATGACAAGAATGAAACAGTGAGACACAGTCAGATTGCTTCTGGTTGTGACCATTACAAGAAAAGACCTCAAAGTGTGCATACAGTAGCAGTGCTATGTTATGTACAGTAATAGTAGTTCTCTTTTATCATTTTTGTGTTGACGTCATGATCATTTTTTTTAGAAAAGATTAGAGAATTTAAACTTGAACTGCCAGGGTCTTTGCGCATTGTACACAACAAACAACCGATCACGGCGATTTGGTGTTTCGTCTCGATTGAATCAGTCAAGCAATGATTGGTCGGCCGCAAAAATGATGACTCAGGCATCAAACCGAATGAATGAATACCCGCTAAACGTCCGAATGTATATTTTTTATACATTGACAGTTTTTTATCGACACGGGATTCCTGCTTTTTGATGTTGATATTACTGCCTATCGACACGGTCAAACCGACATTGCGTTTGTCGAGATGACATAGGCTTAGTACTACGAGGTCGACATGTGAACTTTGTTGATGTCGTCATGATTTTCTTGCTGATATCGACACGGACCCATGTTGATATAATCATGTTTCAGGCTATTAAAGCTGGGTTTTATCGGGTTTTAGCTGGGTTTTACAAAATAATACAATTGTATCAACACAAAATCGTGTATTATCATCATCGGAATCTTGTCTTTTTCCGTTATCTACACGCGAAAAAAATAATGCCCTCATGTCGATATCATCATCAACCATCGACAAAAAAACGTGAAAAAAGACACCGTCCAAAAAACGCTATCGACATCGCGAAAAAAAACGACCGTGTCTTTTTTCGTGTCGAGTTGACACCGAGAGGCCAGAGGTCATTGGGTCGGACGTTTAGCGGGTATACAATAATAGTTGTCTTTGACTTTGGCATTTTGGATTTGGCGACATCGTAAATTCGCGCAAGATTTGATGAATTCCTTTATATTCGCCATCCTCTCCGACGGAAATCTCACTTTTGTCCCAAATGACCCGCCCGCCTTCAACTTTGAGTAATCTCCTTCGTCGGTCCAAGTTGTATTTATGTTGTTGTGATGTATTATTGTTCAAAATAAGAACTCTGTTCTGCTCCTTCCCATGAAATAGTACGAACACCAACGACGTACGTAATACGTACGTTACGTAAGGTATGTATGTACCATACAGTACGTTACGTTACGTCACTTGTATTTTGTGGGCTTCCATAATTCCGATAAACGTACTACGTACACATACATGCCTATGTGCACAGCACACGTACACGAGCAAGTGCATGTACGTACGTAAACGTTGCATCGTAACTTGTTCCGTTGACGTGACTGGGAAGATGAGACCAGTATTCGCTCAACAAAATGCTTATGCTGAAACCTATACACAGTAGCTAAAGATGGATCATGCGTATCCATTCAAGTGGATCGGCGCCGAGCATTCAAAGCCAGTCCCTCCTGTGCTCTGCTCTGCGCAAGGCGATTTTTTGCGTTTACATGGAATGTTAGGGCTTAAAAAAGTAGAGCCAAATTGTAACTGACTGTATTGTATACATACATCGGCACATGGCTAAACTGTGAAACAAATACGTGACCGTACATTAGATATGGCTCATGCCCGGCGCGCCTTGTCAAGATAGTGTAAACAAATAAAACAACACAAGTAAGCTTCCACACCAGCTGTGCCCATCACCTTTCAACGGCGTAAAGCGAACGTTGATCCGATGCGAATTCAACGCGTATGTACAGTTACGCGGTGGGCCTGACAGACACATGCTTTGACTTAGCATGGATCGTGTTTATTGGCAACAACGTCTGGTGCCGGACTGCAATGAATCATACATGAGGATGCTAGCGTGTGACGGATGATTCAGTGTGCACCGTAGACTGTTCTCCTTTGTTTGTTTGTAGAAACTGGACAGCTACTTGATTGTAGCAGGATCAAGCAGACGTAGTGGACACGCGACGCAGAAGTTTTAATGCGTGTGGCGACAGCGTACAGTAGTAGCTGATGGCGGCCTTAGAACTACCTGAAATCGCAGAATCCGGCCTGCGAAACATTACGCACTTTGCGGACGGGAATTTCGGTCAACTGTTGTGCGCGGAATGGATGCGAGAAGTGGAAGGAAGGAGACGGAGAAGCAAAGTGGCTCTGAAGAGAACTCTATCTGGCAGGGACAACGAGACCATCAAGGAAACCGAACAGCTTCTGTAGGAGGGATACACTGTACATAATAGTAATTGCACGTATGTACACGTACAGCAATGTAACCGCTCAGTAATTTGCATACTGTGTTGTGTGTACGTATGTGTATGTACGTACACACACTTGCATTTCAGCCGCTTGGAGCATCCGAATATCGTGCATGCATTCGGCGTCTGTCACATGAGCGATGGCACTCGATTTCTGGTGATGGAGTTCCTGGAAGGAGGATCGCTCATCTCTCATCTCATCGGCCTCAAGTACCAAGCGGTATAACCAAAGAGATTCTACGTCATTCATTGTACACACTGCCGCTGCTTTGGAAGCTCTTGGTTTAGGAATCGGTCAAGCGGAGTTCCGTGCAGGCACTGCTGAAACGTCTACTCGATGTATCCATGGGCATGGAGTATCTGGAACACGAGGGATTCGTTCATAGAGACATCGCTGGACGCAATGTCTTGCTCACCTCCAGAGATTTGATTCGGGCAGTGGCTAAGATAGGTGTATTCATAAAGGCTTACTTTCACCCTTCAGTATGTAGGCCTATGTACTGTATGTACAGGGTGTCCCATTATAAACTCCGGGGCTTTCCGCGGTAATAACTCTCGAGCTATAGCTCAGATTTTAATGCGGTTTTTTGCATTATGTAGCCAAGGCTTCAACTTAAAGGCAGGCAAAATTTCATGATTCTACTTCAATTAGAACTGGTCCAAAACAGCTACATTCTCTAGCCCTCAATTTCTATGGACTTTTCCACCAAATAAACAAATTTGAAAAAAAACCGCATTGAAATCTGAGCTATAGCTCGAGAGTTATAAGCGCGGAAACCCCCGGAGTTTATTATGGGACACCCTGTACTTCATTTGAATATGCGTTCCCTCCCAAGCCCATCTGGTTGTTTCTTCAGGAGATTTTGGTCTTGTGCGCCAGTTGTACGGGGCAGTTTACTACGAGATCAGCGATCTGCGATCCATCCCGGTGGCTTGGAGCGCTCCGGAGATTTTGCAGCACATTCTGCAGATCGAAGTGGCAGCCGTTAATGACGTCGTAGTGCACGCCTACTCCGCTCAAATGGTGGAGCAGCCGAGTAGACGCAAGAGGTCGTTAACCAAGATTCCGTACACCAGCAAGAGCGACGTCTGGTCGTTCCTTGTGCTGGTCTGGGAAGTGGCCACCTTCGGCTCGCATCCATTCGGCAGTATGACACACGGCGAAATACTCATGGAGGTTCCGCGACACGGCTGCCAACAACTCTTGCTCGCCCTGGAACGCAACGACTATTTCCCAATGCTGTAAGAAAAGCGCAGCTACGACCAGAGAAAGATTTAGTACGCGTACGTACAGTAGTGGACCGAAGCAAGGGACAAACAAGTACATTTGGATAGTATACAATACGTACATACGGTTTTAGAGTGGTTTCGGTCAAAGGTGTAGTGTAGGTAGGCGGTACTATGATGGGGTAAAGTCCGACCATCCACGCAAGCCACTTGGATGGCTACATTTATACATTACTTACTTAGGCTATATCTACAAGGCTAAAAAGGCGGTCGGTTTACACGGGTCGATAAGAGTAATAATAACAGGGTACGTAACCAAAATAATAGAACGTACTGTACGTACTACAAATTTGCTGCAGGGCAAGCGCGCTGAAGAAATGGTGGCTGCCGGACCCCGTTTCCAGGCCAACCTTCCAGGAAATTCGGCGTCATCTGGAGAGCATGATCGCGAGCGAATTCGGAGTCGGCAGCAGTCCAGTGCAGCAGCAGCTGATAGCGCCTGTATCGCTGCCCGCTCCCCTGTCAGCCGCGAGATTCAGAGGCTGTTTGTTGGGCGCCCTGCTCGGCAACTGTTTTTCCAACTTCCTCAATGTCAGCGATGCACACAGCATCACCAGTCGAGTGGAACTCTGGAACAACTTCTTCAACTACTCTTCAAGTTTGCTCTCAGTCTGACTCATTATGTTCTACGTAGTACCTACCCTACTGTACTACCGTACTACCGTGTCTAGTACCTACACTACTACACATATAATATGTACGTACAGAGAAGGTACTATGGTGAACCTGGCCATGGAAAAATCCGGTCACCAAAATTTCAGGGCTGTATCTCTTCAGCAAGCAGTACCGATATTGACCCCACGGTACCCTTTGAATACTACGTATTTTTTCGATCACTTTATTTCCAGTTTGTTTGTTTGTTTTCTTTCAGCTTTGGTGTATGATTCCACCTTCTCTCTACTTCGCGTCATCGCCGAATCTATCGTTGCCTTGAAGAAGTGTGATTTCACGGATATCGCTAAGAGGTATGTAGTGTACTTATGACCTGTATTTTATGTTCGTACGTACTGTACTACGTACGTAGATTCGTACGGTGGTACAGTACTGTACGTACATCGGTCTGAGGAAAACGGGCCTACGAGTGTACCCACCCACGTATTTGCATTTGAGACCAAAATGCGCCAATTCTTTTCGCTTTACTTGGCTTTTGAAACTGTTTTTTGGGCTCTAACTTTTTTCTATATACAGGATGGTGGAGGAGTATGAGCAAGGAGTGAAAAGCGTATCCATTGTCTACAGTAAGATTTTCGACGCAATGCGAAGGGCAAACTTCGAAGATGTGCATGCGCCAGCTAGGGACTACTATCATAACTCCATCCTCAACAAGAGTACAGATGATGACGGCCTCTACTTTAGCATCGGAACATTGAGAGTGGTTCCGATTTGCATGTTCCTCGTTAATAAAAACCCGGAGAACAGCATACAGGTACGTATATAGCAATAAGTCTGTGTACAGTGTTGTACACTGTAACGTTTGGTGTTCTAGTATAAAGTTTTACCCGATCGGGTCATACAAACAAAGTCGACCAATTTGCTCGGGTTATATCGGGTTATAACAAACTTTACAGTACGTACCTGCTAAATCTATTTTATCTCCACAGATAATTACATTCGGTAACATCAGGATTTTGAAGTGGGTTGTAAAAAAGGGTTTTCAAGCGGGAAGAGGCTTGCGCTTGACAGCTTAAAGATTGGAATGGGAGCAGCAGTTTTCTTGTCCGAATTTGTCCGGAAATCGCCCGGATCGCGAAATTTTTTCGGTTACAGTCGAATAAGTACGTACATACATACATAGACGTCCCAAAAGCGATCTGTTGCAGATGGGGCAGAAGCAGTGTCAACTGACGAATGGGCATCCACTGGTCCTGCTGCACACGGCGCTGTTCGCAAGTGCCTTGGTGACTGCTCTGCGTGGCGTCGCCTTGCCGCAACTGCATCGCAGTGTTTGGAATTCCACAAGAGCAGCAGTGCATACCATCCAGTAAGACGGTAGTTTTGTTGGTCTGTGACGTGCCGCGTTCCCTATGACCAAAAATATATAATTCTGCTGAGGGGAAGAATGGAGTACGCAGTACGTTACAGGTCATTCAGACATACAGTAGGTGTAGTACATAGGCCTACTGTATGCATGTATTGTACAGTTTTCGAACGGGCTGTTCTGTTGTTTCTACACACGTTAGGATGACGTACGACTGAATAACGCAATGCTATCAAAGTTTGTGCGTAGCGGGTTATTGTGCTTTTTAGGGACAAAAACGCAGCAATTGTGATGAGCTCTGTGGAAAAGCTGTTCACAGACGCTTCTGACATGTTGACCGCGGAAACGGGAGCACACCAGAGCACTGCCTCTATCTTTGGTGATCTGCATGCTTATTCTCACCTACCGTATACCAGACAAACCCTACGTACAGTATGCATAAACAATACGTACGGTACCTACGTGCATAAAAACTATAGTCAAGGAGACGCAACCCACTTCCAGAATCCGCCGACTTTGACGTGCAGCCGCTACGCGGGTACTTCTCCTTTTTGGACGCGGCCACGCACCTTAAAACAACGGAGGCCACTGCTAGGACAGGAACAACGCCGCATTTGCCTGACGACGACGGGAGTGGTGGCGAACCGATAGAAATGGACGAAGCGAGTATCCTGTCCAACCCGATTCTGCGCTCCATGGACTGCGCCAGACGCGCTCGAAGTCACGTGGAGAAGATCTGCACAGCGACGGTGGCAGGAGCTATGGACCAGTTGCGTTGTCGAGAGTGCGTTGGTCGATAGCCATCCCGCGCTATTTAGTGAAAGTTTGGATCTGTGCCTGCGAGGTCGTCGACGTCATTTGTTGTCAATTTTTCTGCTCTTCGCTCGCTCCTTTTCCGCTCCCAGCTGACTGAACATTTCAACACGTCGACGGCCTCGTCGACACCTATTGTAGGTATGTATCTGGTAACTTGAGGCGCATTTGCGCCTCTGTTTTCTTTTCGCGCCTCAAAATTCAGCTACCAGAGGCGCAAAATTACCGATACGATGTACAGTATGTACGTAGATATGAAGACGTGCCAAAGAGTCTCTGGCAACCAGACAAATATGGTCTTTTGCGCCTCAAGTTTTTGTTAGCTACCTACCCCCCTGAAACTTACACTAGATACCGCGGGGTCGTTGCTCGACCTCAACCCCACGTCGCGACAACGCAACTGGTCCATTGCTGGCGCCTACTACGGCGACGCCTGTATCCCGCCGGCTCTCATACGGCGCATGGAAGACGCGGCGGAGATCACGGAGCTCGCGAATTCACTCTACCATTTGGCCGTTGTGCATGACGACAAGATGAAAATGGAAACTGATGATTGATTCTCTTTAGAAAAATTGTAGTAATCATTTTGTACGTGAATGTAGTATTGCTGTGACACTGTAGAGTACTGTACCACATCGCAACCATTGTTTTACTTTGCAGGAAGCTATATGTGCTTTCTGTTCTATTTTTTTACCACTTTCATGCGTGACCTAACACTGACCAAAGCTGCTTCTTTATCTTGAGCATACTACGGAGTATGTACCTACCTACATGTATCTTAGTTACCTATCTCTAATCAGCCATAAAGGGTTGGGCACATTATTGATGTCAAACGTCAACGTCAACAACACATGTTTGACTGCATGTGACTACATATGCGTACGTGTGACTGCATGCGTGTATACATGTGTAATGTAGGGTCCTGTGGGGTAAACGGGCCACTCACGTTGAAAGAATGACGGCCTTTTAGTATCAGTGGCCGGGATGACCCCACGGTATCTACTGATGCTTGCATTGTGCTTGAACAATAGGGGAGTGCATTTTCGATGGAGCCAGCTCCTATGACACTTGCTCTGGAACTGACTCTGATTGCAACTTGCCCACCGCTCTTCTGACTGTGAGCAGTGCTAATCACCGCCTGGCTCACTGTGCGCCCATTCAGACCGGTGCCCCCAATGCCGGTCGTCGTCATTCCTCCCACTCCTTATTCTTGAAGTTGATGCAGCAGCACAACTTCTGCAGCATCATAAGCGAGCGCCTGCGGGCCAGCTCTGAAACGCAGAGCAGCAGATACCGTTGGAGAAGGTGTTCAGGTCGCAACTGATGAAGAAGATGACGGAGTAGTCGTCGAAGGAGATGAGATCGGAGAAGAAAGAGAAGATCCACCAAAACACGGCCAGGACGGCCAAGAAAAAGGCGACCAGGAAGCCGCAGATGGCCAGCTTGATCTGGGTGCGCAAACTGTTGCGCTTCTGCAAGGGCATCTTGTGCACCTTGTAGAACATGATCGCATAGATGGCAACAATGGCGCTGGCAGCGATCGCCAACACAACACCCACGAGGAACTCATATTTTTTCGACAGCTCCAGTGTCAAGAAGTGCATGGCGATCTTGGAGTTGTTGTCCTTGGGGTCCACGTGTGTCCAGATCGGTCTCATGTACAGGCTCGGAATCGCCATGAGGCTGGAGATGAAGTAGCTCAAAATCACCATGGATGGAATAAGAAACGGCTTATTCCACAGCTGAAATGGCACATTTGACTAGAAAGAATCAATGCGCTACATTCATACTACTATAATATACAGTAGGTGCTATCGTGTCATCTCTGACATAGGGCGCTCGCCTGGAACGAGAGAGGTCCAGGGTTCGCCCCTGGCACATCTGGCAAATTTTCCGTTTTGGTTACATACAACTAAGCCTA
>JASAMW010007152.1:0-11139 GCA_030247985.1 Epsilonema sp. ZAB3_2
TTCCGCTATCGCGTCTACCTTGATATGTACAATACACCCCAAGCAGGCTTATAGGCATCGTACTAGCTTGGTGTGGGAGCAGCTATGGTTAGCCTATGACCAGCCTTGTATGGGTAGCTTTAGAGGTACTCTTCAGTACTTTTTTGCATGGGGCTATGCCTAGGGGCTATGCAAAAGCATGGGACATTTTCTATGTTTTGCCAATATGGGGCTATGCATAGAGGCTACGCATAGAGGGGGCTATGCACCGGTAAATACGGTATCATAATGATAAGATAACCACGGAGATAGCCGTACCAGTGGAGAAGTGCTCCTAAGGAGCACGAAGGAAGTGAGCGAGAGGCTCACTAGCCTGCAGATGCTTATGGGGTTGACGGCGCAGAAACCAGAAGGTTCCAACCGCCCATCGCTGCCGAAACTTGCTACCCCTCCGAGTTGATAGCCTCTCGCACAATCTGCTGCCGTCCAACTGGTGCGGACATACTTTTGCCCATTCCCAATCATGGCAAACAAAACTCTTCAATGACCTTTGTTGCCTCTCGCCTGCTTCTGTATGCCTGATCCATGCAGCGTTATGAATATGTATGTGCATATGTATTGCACGTATGTTTATTCTTTCTCGCATGTGCATTCTAGTACGTAGGCCTACCCATTCAATAATGGCTTCCAATATGACCAGCCGTTTCTCACGTTTCTTGCCAAATAGAAGGTGAGAGGTCCACCAGGGTTCGATCTTCTCGATTCAAAATATCGGCTTTGGAATCATTAAGTTTCAGCTGAAGTTATCACTTGCTGTTGTTCAGGATAAACAGGAAAAGCTATAAGACATGAAATCTTTACTGGTATGTATGTACGTATGTTCTACTTTTGAGGAAACATCACATTTTTTTGTCTTTGAACTAATGCTCAAGGTTTGGATCCAGCGTTTTGCATGTGATCAGGCATACAGAAGCAGGCGAGAGGCAACAAAGGTCATTGAAGAGTTTTGTTTGCCATGATTGGGAATGGGCAAAAGTATGTCCGCACCAGTTGGACGGCAGCAGATTGTGCGAGAGGCTATCAACTCGGAGGGGTAGCAAGTTTCGGCAGCGATGGGCGGTTGGAACCTTCTGGTTTCTGCGCCGTCAACCCCATAAGCATCTGCAGGCTAGTGAGCCTCTCGCTCACTTCCTTCGTGCTCCTTAGGAGCACTTCTCCACTGGTTCCTGCCACGTCTACTTGAAATGTGAGAAGCATATAAGATACAAGCATGTCAAAATTGTTCCCAATCGATACATTTTGTTTAAATTTTGTTTAAAATTTTCACATGCATACAAATCTTTTAAAAACGGAGCTCGAGTTGACGAGATGTGCTAACGGAACCTCAAGATACATTATACGTAAATTAGGGGATTACCTACGTGGGACATTTTTTATGTTTTTGATAGGAATTGAGCCTTATATGAATGTGCATAACAAATGCATACAAATCTTTGAAAAACCGAGCTCGAGTTGACGAGATGTGCTAGTGGAATCTCGAGATACATCATACATTACATGGAACATTTTTTATGTTTTTGAGAGGAGATTGAGTATGTGATTGTGCATAACACATGCAATGCAATTCTTTAAGGCAAGTTTCCCTGGTTTGTGCATTGTTCACGGACACCCTCAAAATTTCGCATTTCCTATTCGGTTCATAAATAAGTACTACAACACATGAGGAATCGAATGCAAGAAACCGCATCTCAAAATTCGCTCTCGTTGAGGAGTTATACAGGGTGTCTCACGTAGACCTACCTAACGATCCATCCTTATAACTTCCGTATTACAGTACATATCAAGCTGAAATTTTGTCCCCAGAAACCCAAAAATATACCATTCGTTGTGGCAAAATTTGAGCCAGATAGGTCAACTAGGGATGAAATTACGAGCTTGCAAATGTTGGACCCTGTTTTTCGCATTTTCCGCACTGAGCGTGGCTTTGGGACTAAAATCTTCTGCTCAGCATGGTCAAGCAGCTCATCCAACATTGAAATATGGCGGAACAATAATGGCTGAACGTCATCACGGACCAGAACACAAAGGATACAAAAATACAGGCGATTTACCGCCCATAACAGCCTTCAAGGAGCTGTCGAGGTCAATAGCGGCACCAATGATTTCAAAATGTTGAAAAACGTGGTCATGAATTTGCAAGCTCGTAATTTCATCCCAAGTTGACCTATCTGGCTCAAATTTTGCCACAACAAATGGTATATTCTTGGGTTTCTGGGGACGAAATTTCAGCTTGATACCTCCTGTAATGCGGAAGTTATAAGGCTGGATCGTTAGGTAGGTCTACGTGAGACACCCTGTAGATGCGCAAACCCTCCTGCCCCATTTAAAGGTGAAAATTACATAAAATGCATTCTTTTTAGGTTCCAGTGGACGCAGCCGGCTGAAATTTTGTACACACATACCCCCTATGGGACCCTACCTGCAGGGAAATTTTTAGCCTTCTAGCCCTCTTCACACTGGAGTTATGGCGTTTTACAGTCAATTTCTATGCAAACTGGAGCTAGATTTTTTTTAGGTTATATGCCTATAGCTCATTAGATACAGTACCGGCCACTCTGAAAATTTTTATCCCTTTAGGTAACCCATTATAGTTTACGAAAATACAAAAAGAAAAAATTCGTAGTGGTCCGAGAATGAGAACGCTCCTCATGAATAGTGAAAAATTCAGGAAAAATCTTCCTGCCCTTTTCTATTCAAGATAAATGAGCAATACCACTGGAGCTTCTTTCTAAAAAGTAACCTATCTTATGTAGAATTTGATGTAGGTAGATTTCAAAAATAAAATTAGTTTTCCAAAAAAATTTAACCCCTAGCATATAATTTTGCAAAAGTAGTAGGTATATTTTTGAGATATTTTTGAGAATTTTGGGCAAGGGTTAAATTTTTTTGGAAAATCAATTTTTTTTTTTGAAATCTACACACATCAAATTCTACATAAGGTATGTAGGTTACTTTTTAGAAAGAAGCTCCAGTGGTATTGCTCATTTATCTTGAATAATAGGAAAAGGCGGGAACATTTTCCTGAATTTTTCACTATTCATGAGGACCGTTCTCATTCTCGGACCACTACCGAATTTTTTCTTTTTGTATTTTCGAAAACTATAATGGGTTACCTAAAGGGATAAAAATTTTCAGAGCGGCTGTTACTGTATTGTATCTAATGAGCTATCAAGGTAGGCATATAACCTAAAAAAATCTAGCCCCAGTTTGCATGGAAATTGACTGTAAAACGTTGTAACTCCAGTGTGAAGAGGGCTAGTATGCTAAAAATTTCCCTGCAGGTAGGGTCCCATTAGGGGGTATGTGTGTACAAAATTTCAGCCGGCTGTGTCCACTGGAACATAAAAAGAATTTCCGCCTTAAAATGGGTCAGGAGGGTTTGCGCATCTACAGAGTGTCTCATAATAAACCGAACACTTTTCCGTGCGTGTAACTCTGGAATCAAAGGTTGGATTTTCATGCGGTTTTTTATATTTAGTAGCCAAGGCTTCAACTTAGATGTGTACAAAATTTCAACTATTTTCTCCGCATACTTCGGAAGTTGCGACGGTTTGAATTTCGAAACTCAAAATCGACGTTTTTCTTCAGATATGGAGAAAAAATGTTGGTCTTAGTTTTTCAAGATACCCTATTCCATCGGTTTGCTATGGTGGCACTGGGGATAATGCATGAAAGCACACATTTCCTAGCATTTTGGGACCTCTTTTTTCATTACGAGACTAATTTTATCTTGGACCCATGCACAAAAGACCCCTAAATCGGCACTACCAGTGCGAAAAACCTTCGTTTTTGACCGCCGGAGAAAGAAGGTGTTTGAGCACCTTCCATTGGGCCTACAAAGCTAAAATTTTGTACACATCTAAGTTGAAGCCTTGGCTACTAAACACAGAAAACCGAATGAAAATCTAACGTGTGGTTCCAGAGTTACATGCATGGGAAAGTGTTCGGTTTATTATGAGACACCCTGTATAACTCCTCAACGAGGGCGAATTTCGAGATGCGGTTTTTTGCATTCGATTCACCATGTGTTGTAGTACTTATTTATGAACCGAACAGGAAATGTGAAATATTGAGGGTGTCCGGCCTTCTATAGTCAGACTCTCACACGACTCAGAAACCTTGCCTTAAAAAACCAACGAGCTCGAGTTGACGAGATGTGCTAGTGGAGATACATCATAACGTGACACATTGACAATAATGTACGACAATGCAAATTGCTCCGTGCGGTTTTATCAGTTTAGCACCCCCTTGTTGTTGATTTTGCATACGTGTTTGACCTCACTCGTTGCGTTGCACTCTGTTTTCGTGACTACTCTTGCCAGTTTTCTCGGTCTTCTGTTTTACCCCTCGTTGCGTACTGTTGTGTTTGATCATAAGTCGACAGCAGACAGGCCAATTTACTCGGACCGAGCTCGTCGGTCTTGCCTGTTGAAGCATAGGAGCGGAGGTATACGGTCCGACTTCAGCTCGCACCTCATTAGCAGTCTGACCGCGTGAGTACCTTTGCCCGCACCCACAACTTCTCATCTGACAGCGACGAGCTCACACCTTCCTCCCACCTTGCTCACACCTTGCTCGCTACGTGAAGGAAATTTGCCTGTGTGACGCGACGAGTTCTTTTGGTCTGTGCGCGGTGTGGGCAAGCGACGAGCAAATTTGTACGCCTGCTTTGTACACAAGCAGGGAGGAGAGCGAAAGAAGTGAAGAGAATGCAAGCGTGCGTGCGTCTGCCACTGACGACTGGCATGCTTTGTACACAAGCAGCGGGAAAGAGCGACCGGGAGGGGAGAGAAGACAAAAGCGCCATGTGCCACCGACGACAACGCATGTTTTGTTCAAAAAGCGAAGCGGAAAAGTAGGCAAGCAGCAAGTAAAAGCGAAAGAAGCGACGAGAACGCAAGCGTGTGTCTGCCACCGACGACAACGCATGTTTTGTTCACAAGCGAAGAGAACCAATTTTATACGTTACGTGTAAATTTCGCCGTGTGTCGCTGTGAGGAAGGAGGAAATGTAGGCAGTGCGAGGAAAAGTCTTCATGTGACGGGCAGGGAAGAGAAAGGTGCGGGAATAATTTTGTCCGTCGGGTGGCACAGAAGCGCGTGTGACGGGCAGAGTAAGGGGGAATCCGTCGCCTATTCTAGGTGCGTGTACGGTACGTGCTAGGTGCGAGTGAGCTGAAAATCCTGTCTGCTGTCGACTATAAACTGTCTACCGCAAAGCAGAGCATCACATGGCGAGCGCACCAGGACCCCAGAACTGTTCTCAACAACCTGGTCGGCTGTTTGCGCTCGGTGGCTTGTCCGAGGGTTGGGCTGATTCATCCGGCAGAGAACATTCGAGCGCAGCGTGTTGCCCCAACCGGACCGGAGATGGTCGCGATTCTCTTGATGGACAGACATCTGCGCGACTGTGGCCTGAGCTGTATTGCTGCGTTTTACCTGCCGTTTGACAAGCACTGACAGATGGACTTTGCCACCAGTCTTTCAGCCGCCACCCTCATTTGGTCCTACTCCACGCTCTGCAGCTTTATCGACGATTCAAGCAAGGTTTTACAAGAGTCCCGCAGGTTCCCGTCTTATCAAGATCAAGAAGATACTAAGGGAAAAACAAGACGAGCACGAGATACGGTTTTACCTTTTTTTGCTTAGTGTACGTAACGTACATACCGTATTTACCTGTGCATAGCCCCCCCCCCCTATGCATAGCCCCCCCCTATGCATAGCCCCATATTGGCAAAACATAAAAAATGACCCATGCATAGCCCCCCCCCCCCCCCCTATGCATAGCCCCATATGTACTGTACAGTACCTGAACTTACCTATGTAAGCTGGTCATAAGGTACCCATAGCCACTCCCACACCAAGCTAAGATACCTATAAGCCTGCTTGGGGGTGTATTGTACTAGAATAACCCTGTTTTGACCTCAATTATGCCCTAAAACACGTGCTTTTGATCTAAAAAGTATGCCTCTGCGCACCTCTGAAAAACATAAAAAATGTCCCATGCATAGCCCCCCCCCTATGCATAGCCCCCCCCCTATGCATAGCCCCATATAGGACCTCTCAATTTTTGCATAGCCCCATGGGGCTATGCACAGGTAAATACGGTACATAGTAGTCTTATTGTCATGTGTCTTTGTTTGTCTTAGTCTTCGCCGGAGCTTCAGCTTTAGCGGGGGGATGTGACACATTGACAATAATGTACGACAATGCAAATTGCTCCGTGCGGTTTTATCAGTTTAGCACCCCCTTGTTGTTGAGTTTGCATACGTGTTTGACCTCACTCGTTGTGTTGCACTCTGTTTTCGTGACTACTCTTGCCAGTTTTCTCGGTCTTCTGTTTTACCCCTCGTTGCGTACTGTTGTGTTTGATCATAAACTGTCTACCGCAAAGCAGAGCGTCACAATAATTACACAGGACATTTCTTTGTTTTTGAGTGGAATTGAGCCTATGTGAATTTGACTAGACTATGTGAATCAGGTATGAGCGAGGAGGTGGTTAGTAAGGAATGCAAGAAATAGGTAGACCTTGTCAAGATGAATTGAATGGTATATCACGTGACTACATTTAGCCAATTTTTGTTTTATTTTGTGCCTATGTGAATACATTTGAACTATGTGAATCAGGCATATTGGATACAAGCATGTAGAAATTATTCCCAACTGATAGATACTACAAAGTACAAAGACGAATCGAATGGTATGTCACATGCCTACAAATCGCCAAACTGAAGAAAATGACACCCTTTTGCGACTTTCATCATGTGAATGCATTTTTTACTATGTGAATCAGGCATGAGCATGTCGCAATGGGCAGCGATCGATAGATCTTTTGAAGACGAATCGAATGGTATGCTATATGTGGCCTCTACATTGCAGCAGGAACTCAAATCAGCTGTCTGTCGCATCCTTAAGTATTGCTAGAGACAAACATAAAAACAGCCAACTTTGACAGCTCATAACTCAAGAACCAAAGCTAATTTTAAAAATCTAAAAAAAGTCTCATCGAGACTAGAGTGAGATCTATCTTTTGGTATACCTACCACTCAGATCCAAGAAAAATCCAGGGAGGAGTATGCTGGCTAACTTTGCAACTATTTTTACCACAAAATCGCAATTTTAAGGGTGTCAGAGGCCTTAACCGAAAAAAGTGCTCGGACCACTTTCCCAAGATCTTTACATTTCCCATCTTTTAAAAAAAACCCAAGCTCGATCCCACGACTCGTTGAAAAGTTATGGTGGGAACAGTTTTTCAGTACATAAAAAGTGGACATCATTCAAAAATAGGTTTTTCGCCCGTAGCGCCCTAACCAGTAGGCCGATCGAGCTGAAATTTTGCCAGCAGATACGTACCCATAGGGGGCATCTTCATGCAAAATTTCAGCTCAATCCGCCTCTTGGCTCGGGAGTTATGAGCAAATGTGTGTTTTTATTTCCGTCACTCCTATTTACACATGACTAAGTAAGGTGGGACGCGGCGGAGCTTCGTTCGTGAGCCTCTCGAGGTTCCGCTATCGCGTCTACCTTGATGTACGTACATATACATAAGTACGTACATTACATTGTCTTCTGTGATCTGCATTCCGCATCCTTTATTAAAAATGTCCTAGAGCTATGTACGTACCTACATATTACATAAGTAGCCTACACTAAATAGATAATTATCGGCGTAGAAATTTGCAATCGCATCCATTAGAACACAGCTTGTAACGGTCCAGGGTGTGCATCCTCCGCCATCGCCATCTCTGGATTTTTCTGATTATGACACCGGACTTCTAACCGCACCTTGTACATCGTTGCATGCAACCGATACGTAAGTTTTGTAATTGTTCTAGCCTGGCGTCTGCTGGTCTGGCGTCTCGTGATCAATTTCTTTGATTACAACCCGGAAAGGGCCCGGCAAAGAACAATAGGTGCCCAGATTATTTTATCGCACCATCCACGTGGCGGCGGAAAAAAAGCAAAATGGCGATGGTGTGAGTAAGAGTCTATCGTTCACCCCGGACCCATCAAAAAGATCTGCAGGACTCTGTTCCGTCCCGCAGCGAAAAAGACGACGACGCGACGGTTGCGTTGCATTGTGTAATCGTCTTCGGTTTTTCTACCATTTTTCTTTCGCTACGGAACGGATTACACTTTGCTGTAGATCTTTTCGATGGGTCCGGGGAGGACTGCAGGAGAGGTTGGCCTTGGCGGGCGATTGTGCAGACAGTTTGCGCGCGCTACTAGGTTCGATTCGTTAGCTTATGACTCAGGTACCGAACCGACTACCGTAAAGGGCTTCGTGTATGACTCGCTGTACAGACAGGCTACTGTAATGTTTCGTGTATAGCCCCCTGGGGCTATATGATCGGTAAGCTCCGATTAGGGGGGCTATATTCGAGAGGGGCTATACAACAGGGGGCTATATAAAAGGGCATTTTGCATTAGTGACGAAAGTGGGGTTTTTTGACTTCCTGAACTCGTTTTTTTGGGTTTATTTTGCATGTTTTCAAGATAAAGTGGTATAAAACAAGCTATTCTTGCGCCAAAATTATCATTTTGGCCAATGATCGGCCATGTCTGAAGGGGTAGTCAAGAGGGGTAAAAACCAAAATGTATTTCAAACTGTCCCAAATGATTTGCCATCAACTGCTATGGCTATGTAGAAACACGTCGAAAAACGCTGTTTTCAGCTGTAAAAACCTTCGTTTTCTTCGTTTTTCGCGGTCTCTGGTATGGGGCTATATACGAGTACAAATGACGATAGGCACCGATTAGGGGGCTGTATAGTTGTGTACGAAGGAGGCTATATTCGAGGGGGCAATACACGAAACATTACAGTACCGTACAGACAGGTGGTTGATTGCATCAAAAAATTTATTGTATTTTTAATCCCTTTTTAATATTAACCCTTTGCTGTGAATTCCATTTGGACCAGTTTCAATGTACAACCCCAATGACCGAAAATCGAATAATGTACAACCTCAGTGTACAACCTAGGTTGTACATTATTGGAAAGTAATGTACAAGGGGGTTGTACATTACAAGGCTACATTGTCTCTACGAAGGCAATGTACAACCCGGTTGTACTTCACATGTGAAAGGGTAATGTACAACTTCTGTCCCTCGGGTATCCATTTATTGACTGTGTACCATGGTCCATAATCCTCATGATTGGTCTTTGCACTGATTATCTGTGAAGCTGCTGTAATTCCGTTCGTTTTTCTTGTTGGTGTTACTGTTTGTGTAACACAAGCTAATATCTATGGTTGAGCCAGACCCCGAGCCGAATCTGAAAACTTGCCATGGCCGTAGCCGGAGCCATGCGAATCATATTGATCAGTGTTTGCTGCAAATGCATTGGAAACGACTCAATGATGGGGTTGTCTGAAGCTGCAAAAACCTCAATTTTTTCAAAAAGGCAGGCAGTCAGCAGAAGGTGAAAAATATAGACTGGATCCTGTACCAAATTCAATCTCATTATGCCGGAGTCGGATTCATAATTATGCCGGGATTACTGGAGCTTCCGCAATGAATTTAGTATAACAACAAAGAACACTTCCAATTAAGTAGTTGTACATTACACCCTACATAATGAACGTACAACTACAACCAAGACGTCCCACCCCCCATCCCCCCCCCCCCCCCCCTTCCACCCCCCTCCAAAAACTTGTACATTCACACCTTTTTTCAATATTTCAATGTACAACCTAGGTTGTACATTATTTGAACATAATGTACAACAGGTTGTACATTGAGGTGCTGATTTTGGTGACCGTAAACAAAACTGGTCCATATATGGACCAGAATCCTGCGCAAAGGGTTAAGCATTTTTGCATCTTCTCCTTTCCTCCATTTGCAGTCTCAGTCAAATCGGTTTTGTTTCACGATCCTGTCAAGATGGTGCAACCGCTGATATTCTTCTTTCTGGTGACGTCAATTGCCACTATTGTCTTTCCAATACCAGTAGTATGCAACGGCGAATATACAGGGCGCTCAAAAAAGTACCTTGGAAGCTTGGATTATAGGCAGGGAAGGTGTTGAGGGGAAAACTGAGGCGCTTTTAAGGGCTCATGGCCCTGTTTCTTAGGGAGTCCATGGATCTTCCTTCTAGAGGTCCATGCATCATCCTTCTAGAAGTCCATGCGTAAACTTTATGCTGCTCGAAAGACTGCCGTTGTAGTCCAGCTGCAACTTCTTGTTCCGGATATAATGGGGCTACTGGTTATGAAACATCATCTTCATGAGTTCACCCAAACAACGTCAGATTTCGTTATACCATACAAACACGTTTTCGTCTCTCCTGGGCCAATGAAAGCGAGTTGGAAGGAGTTTGACATATCGATCGATAGCTTGTTACAGAAGCTCTTTAACGCGCCATAGAGCGGCTCTAGAAACGGCCTCTCCGTGGCGCTATTCTTGATTGAAACGATAACTTTTTCAAACACGTTTTTCTTGGATAACTTTGCGTAGAGGCAACGTAGAGCGGCGCCGCAGGTACCGATCGACTCCTCTCGTCAAGACGCGTTGAATGGTATGCCTCATGTTGAAAAATACCCAGCGGTTCCTTTGGAACACTAATATCGCATGGTTTTTGGGGCGTTCTTCGGCGTGTCGTACTGCGCTGAATACAAGAGCTTTGGCGCTGCCGTTTGGTATACATGTAGAGGAAGACTCATGCTTTATTGTCATTATGGGTGATCACTTTTACCTTGCACACAACGGCTACGAGGAAGCCTCAAAGTTGGCTCCGAAACAGGGCCTTGAGACCTTAAAATATTATATTTTATTTTTACATAAAAAATACTGTAGTACATACGTACCGTATTTTTGGGTGTATAGCCCCATCGCTATACAAAAATCGAGAGGTCTGATGGGGATTATACACTGGGGATATACTGTACGTACAATGGGGTGGGGGAGGGGGGTAAATATGGGACCACATTTATGTTTTTGAGAGTGTGTTGAGGCATGTTTTTGAGGTCAAAAGTTTGCCTTTTTTCGGGCATAATTGCGGTTAAAACAGGGTTATTCTAGTACAAGACATGCTCAGCTCAGCTACGCTTATAGGCATAGTAGCATGGTGTAGGACAGAAGTAGCTATAGCTAGCTTATGCCC
>JASAMW010007153.1:0-13009 GCA_030247985.1 Epsilonema sp. ZAB3_2
TTGAAACGGTCAGACCAAATTTCGGGGTGCGGTCTGAAGCATGAGAAGCAGAGCAGGTTGCGAAATTTAATCAGCTAGTCTAACCAGCTACACCTGCTAGTAGGTGGTGGACGTGAAGAAAAAACTCTCACTGATAATACAGTGCTGCAGCGTCTTTCAGTACTGGGGGTAAAGTCGGCCACGTTGGAATTTTAAAAAATGCTACTGGCTAATAATTCTGTACTGGGTCCCGTTTCTCATCTCGGCCAATTAAAACGCGATGTCTGGAAGGATTCAGTATTGCTGTACAGTACCGCGGACAGGGGGGTAATTTTCAGTTTTCTGCTGATGACGTGAGCTGATAGCCCAACTGATTTTACGTATTTTACAAAAAGACCGGGTCGAAAATTCGCACCCCAGTCCTGAGATATAAGGCCTCAAAGTTGACCACAATTTGACCTTAATTTTTCACTTTTTCACCCTAAAATGGGGGTAAATAGCCCCACAGTGGGGCTTTGGGGCTATAAATTTGCACACACATAGACCCTATGGGGGTACATGTTCAGACAAATTTTGAGCCCTCCAGCCCTCTTGGTTCAGGAGTTAAAGCTGTTTTTGCTGAAAATCCGAAAATTGCAAGTTTTTCATAATTTTCAAAATTTGAAGTTAGTCCGTGTGCCCGCTGTTTTATTTCTGAATCTTGTAGAGCAGAAAATTTGCTACAAGATAGGCTACATTTGAAAAGAAAGTCACCTATGGGAAATTTTCACAGCAAGGCCTCAAAGAGTGGCAAGTAAGGGTTTTAAGAGTGTTTTTTCCCCATTTTTCAAGCTAACTCAACAATATGAGGGATACTCTCTCCTCAAAAGTAGCCTATCTTATGTAAAATTTGATGAAGATTTAGAAAAAGTATTTTTGCCCCCAAAAAAGTTAACCCCTAGCATATAATCTTACAAAAGATGTAATTGATTGACAATTTTTGAACATTTTTGGGGTAGGGTTAACTTTTTTGGGGGCAAAGATACTTTTTTCTAAATCTTCATCAAATTTTACATAAGATAGGCTACTTTTGAGGAGAGAGTATCCGTGATATTGTTGAGTTAGCTTGAAAAATGGGGAAAACGCATACTCTTAAAACCCTTACTTGCCACTCTTTGAGGTCTTCCTGTGAAAATTTCCCATAGGTGACTTTCTTTTTCAAATGTAGCCTATCTTGTAGCAAATTTTCTGCTCTGCAAGATTCAGAAACAAAACAGCGGGGCACACGGGACTATCTCCAAAATTTTGAAAATTATGAAAAACTTGCAATTTTCGGATTTTCAGCAAAAACAGCTTCTCCTGAACAAAGGGCTGGAGGGCTCAAAATTTGTCTGAACATGTACCCCCATAGGGCCTATGTGTGAAAATTATAGCCCCAAAGCCCCACTGTGGGGCTATTTACCCCCATTTTAGGGTGAAAAAGTGAAAAATTAAGGTCAAATTGAGGTCAACTTTGAGGCCTTATGTGTCAGGACTGGGTGCGAATTTTCAACCCCGGTCTTTTTGTAAAATACGTAAAATCAGTTGGGCTATCAGCTCACGTCATCAGCAGAAAACTGAAAATTACCCCCCTGTCCACGCAATTCTCAATACTACCTGACATCGCATTTTAACTAATGGTCCATTAAGCCTAATTGGGCAATCCGGTAATGGTCGCCATTAGTTTGCGTTTCTCATCTCAAACATTAAAGAATTGGGCAATTAGCGCTAAGTGACGTCCATTAGCCGATTTTGCGCGAAAGTTCTAAAACAAAACATTAGTGGGCTACACACGTGGTGAGTAAACTCACGAGGAATTCCCCGTAAGTATGCGATGAAGCATAGGGAGTCCGGTGAATTCACCGTGAGTTTGAAACTCACCGTCGTGTGAACAAGTGAGAAAAATTTTGCGCTTGGGAGCAAGTGAGAATGTTCTACACGAAAAATAAAACTCGAAGTTCAACTCGAAGTTCGAATTCACCGTGAGTTTATTACACCACGTATGTAGCGCGCTATTGTGTGAGAGAGACGTGTGTGGCTTATTCCTGTCAAAATGTCTCAAGAATCGAGCGAATCGCTAAACGTGGTCAAATCGCAAAACCAAGTTCATTTTCGAACTCAGGAGGGTTGATTACCTATATTCATGACAAAATTTTTGAAAAGTACAAAAAGTGGATGTCACGCCCTATCCTGGCATTCGCCACTCTCTCATGCATTGGCTGTTATACACCCAAAAATACGGTACCCACTACGTTTCGGCTCCCAGACTTGACTTCAGGTGGCTAAAAACAAAAAACAAGCAAATAGGGTAAATTGAGCCATGCAAGGAAAAGACACAATATACGAAAAGCTTCCAAAAGGCAAAACATCAAATTCTGAGATTCGTTTGGTCGTGCGGATCTCGATTGTTTTTTATCACATGGACTTCTTGAATAGTATTGGACGTTGTTCCATTCTTCATCTCACATCTCTTTCGAATAGTCCACCCAGCACTACAATCCACCCAGCTTTCCTACGACTGTTCGAAAGAGATGTGAGATGAAGAATGGAACAACGTCCAATACTATTCAAAAAGTCCATGTGATAAAAAACAATCGAAATCCGCACGACCAAACGAATCTCAGAATTTGATGCTTTGCCTTTTGGAAGCTTTTTGTATTTTGTGTCTTTTCCTTGCATGGCTCAATTTATTTGCTTGTGTTTTGTTTTTAGCTACCTGAAGAAGGCTCAAGTCTGGGAGCCGCAACGTAGTGGGTATATAAACTGTTTCACCATCTGTTCTCTGGTCTGACCCATCAAAAAGAATAGCTTCATCATGAATAATACCGTCCAGCAATAATACTCATTCAGAAATAACAAAATACGTAATATTCTTTCTTTCTTTGCTGTCGATCAATCCGAATCACGTCCCCCTGTCTTTGGTTGGACTGTATCTACATGCAAGATTTTGTTTCCTTTTATTCTAGGATGAAATTGAGTGGGACTCGCCCGTACTACAAGATGCTATTGCGAAGGCACGCACCGAAGCAGAGAAGTTTCAGAACAAGTCCGCGGTATTCTGTTGGCAGCTGCTCACCAATTCCAATCTGAATGATCGAGCCGTTCTAGAGCAGCTTGACTTTCCGGTTCGCGGTCACTTCGTTGCGGTTTTTTTCGTTGCGGACATTTCGTTGCGGACCTTTCGTTGCCGCGGTCACTTCGTTGCGAGAACTTTCGTTGCGGTCACTTCGTTGCGGTTTTTTTCGTTGCGGACATTTCATTGTGGCCGTCCTCTGGTCACTTCGTTGCGAGAACTTTCGTTGCGGGTATTTTCGTTGCGGGTCATTTCGTTGCCGGTCTAGATTTGGTTATTTGGTAGTGAGTACTTTCGTTGCCGTTCATTTCGTTGCGAGATTTACCAAAGCCTAAGCCTAAGCCTAGCCTGCAACGAAGTGAATGGCAACGAAAGTACTCACTACCAACTGACCAAATCAAGACCGGCAACGAAATGGCCGGCAACGAAATGACCGGCAATGAAAGTTCTCGCAACGAAATGACCAGAGGATGGCCGCAACGAAATGTCCGCAACGAAAAAAACCGCAACGAAGTGACCGCAACGAAAGTTCTCGCAACGAAGTGATCACCGCCGCAACGAAATGACCGCAACGAAGTGACCGGCTACCAAGTGACCGTATCCCTGACTTTCCGTACTCGAAACGTTCGGTATAGTACGTACCTACATTGTACGTATTTTTGCAGTATATTGTAATCCCTCGTTTATAGCCCCTGGGGCTCGTTAGTAGCCTTAGTGGGGCTATGTACGAAGAGGGGGGGGGGGGGGGGTTTGGCTATCATATTACCAAAAATTATACGTAATTCCTGTATAGAGGGATTATATATTTTTCATATTACATTTGCACCCAAAGTAGGTTTTTTGACCCCCTGAACTCTTTTATGGCGGCCATTTTGCACGTTTCCAAGCTTCTTCTAAGTAAAAAATGCAGCTTTCAGTTCGAAAAATCGTGAAAATTTCTCGTCTAAAATTGTCTGTCGAATAGGTGTGGCTGTGACGCAACGAAACAGATTTGGAACTTTTTCTTATAATGTTTATTTAGAGGTTGCCCCTGGATCAAATGCTGCAGCAAGCGCAAGCGCCGGTCCGTAAAGCGGTAAAAGTCACCATGCAGCAGTACCCCGGTGCTTCGACTGAGGCTTTGCTGGCCAACAAGCTGCTCAAATATTTAAAGAATGCTTGGACCGGGTCAAGGTTCCACATTGCGGCCATGAACAGCAAGTTCATGCACTTGACGGAGGAGAAGAAGAAGGTGAGCGAACTGTGCTGCTTTCACGCTTGTCGGTTGAAGTTTCTATTGTAGAGGTCACTTACGCAGGACGACTTGCGTTGCGTGTCCCATAGCGAACTCTCTCCGGCCAGACTACATGAGTTCATGCACGTACAGTATGTGTACCATATTTAGGCGCAGCAGCGCGCCTTCGGTCTGGATCAACAGCTACGGAAGCAGCAGAAAGCGTGCGCAGAGGCGAAGAAGGACAAGCTCCGTCTGGAGGAGCGCGTGACAGGCGGCAGGGGAAGCGGTGCTTCTGTTTCTGTGCTGAGCGGAATCGGTAGTGTGGAGGAAATAGAGGAGGAGGAGAACGAAGATGAAGATGTTCCGGAGACGCCAGATGATCTTGACGAAGGTTTGTGTTCTCCCTCTGCTTAGATGCACTATACTTAGTTGGTTTTTGGAGAGAAGAGACCCGCTGCCTGTTTTGCTCTGAATAGTACACACCTTCCGCACTCTAGTGGAGTGGAAAACGCAGCTAGCAGGCGGGATTTATTTTCTCTCCGAGCACCGACTACAGTCACAGATGTTTGTACACATAATAGGAGTAGCTCCTTGGGTAATAATAGATTTGTTTGAAGATAGTATTATTTCAGAGCCATATGGTAGCAGCAGCCGAGATTATCGTACGACTCGTCTGCTTCGCGGTTCCAATCGCATCAGTTCTTCATCCTCATCTGAAGAGGTGGGCGAGCAAGGAAAGGATAAGAAGAAGAAAAAGAATCAACAGGAAAAGAAGGCGACTGGAAAAAGGTGACACATCATAAAACGTGACGCTGAGTCGACGTCGCATACTATGCACAACACACTGCCATAATAAATAGTAAGTTTGTTTCTAGTGGCAATGACCTCGCGCTCGACGCTCGACGCCTGAAATCTTCGAGTAGCGATGTCGTGAATTCTGGAATAGAAGAGGAGGAGGATGAGATGGAGGAAAGCAGTCGCGACGACGACAAGCGACCGGAAGCGAAGAAACAGAATCAGAAGAATGAGGAAAAGGGAAAGGAGAAAAAGGCAAGTACAATGCGTAGTATGCATGCATGCAGAGTTTGGGCACATGGAATTTGAGAGAAATCGATAACTCCTAGTCATCAAGGCATAAAAACCGGGATAGCATAATCAGGAAAGACGGAACAAAGCCTAGGACTGATGAGCGCGGGCAACACTATTCGTCTTGCGCTTTAGACTCTTGCTTGGTCGCAAGCTGACTCTAAACGCAACGCAACTGGCGAATAGTCTTTTTCCATTCTTATTTTAACTTTAGCCGAAAGCGTGTTCGTTGTTGGATGGACGCCGATCGCGCAGTCCCACCATCGAACTGTTCTCTTCTTCCTCATCCTCTTCGGATTCGGATGAAGCTGGAGAACAAGCGGCCAAGAGGAAGGAGCAGGAGAAAAAGTAGGTGCTAACACTTTCTTGTGTTTGTACTGTATGCATGCTGACTTGGACACGTGTGGCAATAGCGCCCAAGGTCAGGGAGCTTGTGAACTACATCCGTCTAGCCTTCTCTTCTAAGTCCAGCGCTACGACCCAGGGTAACGGTTTCGATTCCTATTATAGTCTAACAAGAAATTCTATGACCCATTGAAATTTTTTCTCAGCCAATAAAAGACGTAGAGCACAGCGGTCAAAACTTCCACGTGGCTAACTTTAGCTCGCTTTGCCAAATCAAAAAACCGTTTGTCTCCAGCTGCTCTCAGTGTCGAGATCTCGCCAAATTCCTTCAGTACTAAAATCGCCAAATTGGGCGTGGACCATTGGGCAATTCTAAACCTCGCAAACGCCCGAAAAATCAAAAATGGCAGAAATAAGCGTACGTGATGAAGACGATGAAAATGGGCATCGGGCGTACAGGGTCGTGGGGTGTCGTGGTTTGCGTGGTTTAGCGTCTGCCAAGAGGTGACACGTTTTCAGTACTGAAGGAAATCGGCGAGATCTCGACACTGAGAGCAGCTGGAGACAAACGGTTTTTTTGATTTGGCAAAGCGAGCTAAAGTTAGCCGTGGAAGTTTTGACCGCTGTGCTCTACGTCTTTTATTGGCTGAGAAAAAATTTCAATGGGTCACTGAATTTCTTGTTAGACTATACAGTAGGTCCGATTTTTCCCTTTTCGGGGCTCGGCGATCGCCGCCGCGGCTTCTCTCCATGGTATCTCGATCGTATATACGCGTGCATGAGTGTTGCACTGTGGTGTTGTAGGGCAAAAGATGGGAAGAAAGGCAGACGGCGAGTGCAGATAGAGGAGTCGAGTGATGAAGAGGCGGACGTGGAGGAAGATAAGGGAGGAGAGGAGGAGGAGGAGGACGAAGACGAGGATGAACCTGGCTTGGTACATTTTGGGTTATTCTTTTGGCTGGCCCCAAAATGGCCTTTTTTGGTTGGCAGTAGGTCAGTGGTTTCGTTGACGAAGTCTTTCATGTAGTCACGAAGGAGAGGAGGAGCTCTTTGAAAACTGAAAGACGTCGACGAAACCGCCGACTTACCAATCTACATACGACACCCAAAATAATCACTCGACTTGTGCATAGTAGAGAGCAACAGTTATGCTTGTGGGGAAAAGTCAGTACAGAATTGACAGTGCGTATAGGTGTACAGTTGGAATTAGCACTAAATATACCACAATGAATTTATCTCGCCAACGAAGACTTGCTGAAAGAATCTGACAACAACGCCACGGCTAATTTTCAGCGGGTTTTCCAAATCAAAAAGCCGCTTGCGTCTATCTGCTCTCATTAGCGAGATAAAGCCAATTTCCTTATGTACTGAAATTGCGTCGACATTTGGCAATGCTAAACCACGCAACCACGACACCCCACGACCCTGTACGCCCGATGCGTATTTTTATCGTTTTACATCACGTATGCATATTTCTGACACTTTTGATTTTTCGGGCGTTTGCGAGCTTTTGCCCAATGCCTACGCCGAATTTGTCAATTTCAGTACATAAGGAATACGGCGAGATCTCGACACTGAGAGCAGCTAGAAGCAAAAGACTTTTTGATTTGGAAATCCCGCTGAAAATTAGCCGTGGCGTTGTTGTCCGATTCTTTCAGCATGTCTTCATTGGCGAGATAAATTCATTGTGGTATATTTAGTGCTAATTCCAACTGTAGGTGGATGTGGATTGTGTGCTGCTTTTGGCATTTACTGTATGCATGTGTGTGTTTGCTTTTGTGCAGAGTCAAAAGTCGACTGGGAAGAAGAAGAGCATTCGACGCATCATGTCCTCAAAGAAGCTGACAAAAGAGACGAAGGACGCGGAAACAGCAGAAAAGGAGCGTCGTCGACGGCTGCAGGAGAGACAGCAAAAGGTAAGGGAAAGAAAAACACAGTTGTTATAGTCTGGTCAATAGCATTGGCACTTGGACTCAAGGCGCGTTGCGTAAAATAGATTTACAAATGCGGATTTCTGTCCACGCTTCGTGTACTCATATTTAGCAGAAGTACATGCAGACTACGCAACTCGCCTTGAGTCCAGGTGCCAACTGTTATTGGCCAGACTATAGAACTTCAAATGGCGCAGACGTCGGCACGGGATGCAGAGCGGACGTCTGTCGGCGGGGTTGGTGTGTGTGATGCGAAATACATTGGGATTAGAGACCGCGATGCAGACTATAGAGCTTAGCCAGCCAGTACTGGGTCGCGAACTGCTCTGAATTAACCTTGATTTTAAGTGCAATTTGACGCGAAGGTCAGCGCGGTCGCCTTTCTTGCTCGTCTTTTTCTTTTCGCGCCGACCTTTGCTTCGACTACCGAACAAAAGTTGCACTGAAAATATCAAGGTTAGTTCAGAGGGTCGCCCCGCGACCAAGCAAGCACTGACTCTTACTGCATATGGTGAATACTGAGTTAGTTGCTGCAGGTGTCGAAATTCGAAGAGGGCGTCGGAAGATTGGCAGCTGGAGCAGCGGAAATGGCGCAGTACTACGAGAAGCAGCCGGAAATAACTGGTAAGAAAGAGGGAGCACGTGTGGTGGTTCGGGGTCAGTTGAACGCTTGCGTCATACACTTCACTTTAGATCCGAGCATCTTAGCTTCGCCTTGTGATAAGGTACTGGTTCGACAGGAATTCTCCCAACGCAACCCGCCCGTGGACGCTCAAGCCATGCTGGGGGTAACGTAGCCACGAAACACCTACGTCGCACGGATGCTCAAATTCGATATGACGTACTGTACCTTAACCTACCTGTGACTGTTGTAGGAAGAAACCACCATGTTCTTGAGCCCGGAGAAAGATCTGGAATAAGAAACGTAACGTTGTCCTGCTCACTGTATTTGTACTACTAGGGGCTTACGTATGTATGTACATAGGGTGTGTATGTACATATTGTTTTGCAAGCACATGTGAAGATTCGTTGTTATCGTTACTTGTTGCAGGCCGGTGGAAAAGTCAGATGACGGAGATGATGACAAAGACACACCTGCTTTGTCTGATTCCGACTAGCAACACTTGTGTTCTTTTGTTGTTATGCTCTGCTTTGCACTTCCAGTTGTGTAGTTGAAGATACGCAGGTGTCCATACACGTACATGTATACTCTACTCAGATTACTCACCCTAAGGCTCGCTGAAGGTAGATGATTTATGATGGATTTTCGAAGATTGATCGGTTTGTGATTTTGATTGCATTGAAATGAAATGAAAATACACATTTGTTGTACATCAGGATGATTCAATAAAGCCTGGTTCATCTCGATCTCGGCTCGGATTTGTTTGAATAGTTAGTGCTGAAATCGCTACTATACCTCAGCCAAGATTCATGTCAGGTGACTGTGTGTGTATGTCAGGGTTCGGACGGGTATCTGCATGCACAAGGACGCATACTGGTTGGTGCGCCAGCCGTGACCAAACCTGCTGTCACTCAAAGGCGGGGAGGTTGGAGGAAGAAAAACGAGTAGTAAGAGCCCAGCTCTCTCTTTCTTATTAGGACGTTTCATCAATTGTCGTCTTCTGCTTTAGAAAGTTCTTTTGTTTTGTGCACTGCAGGCAGCGTGACTCAGCTGAACCTCAGAGGGTCAGAACGAGAATCTGGAGGAAGAGCCTGTGCTTGGTCCTTCTTCTGATCGCCCCAATGGAGATGGAGGAGGGAAGACGGAGGCTAGAAGGGGAAGGAAAAAAGAGGAGAAAGAGAAGGTCAGTGGGGCGCCACAGACATGAACTCCGAATTCGGAGCCTTGACTATGCTTCAACATGTAAATCTCCGAGTTCAGGGCAAATGAGCTTGTTCTGCTCTGGATACAGGAGATTCTGTATCTATAGTGGCCACCACATTCTTCTGTCCCATTCTCTTTCGGAGCCAGGAATGCGCTGTTGTGCTGGAGGGGCTCCTTAATTTAGTTTAGTCTGGTGAGTACTCGCGTTTACAGTGCTCTGTTCGTCATTGATACACACACGTGTTATAGCTACACTGCTGACTGATCCCAATGTTACTCTGGTTATAGTAGTAGGGCTGCTGTTCCTTTTTTGTTGCAGTACGTGAGTGCGGGGGCGCAGTTCCGATTCTTCATGCAGAGACGTTGCGGAAGTTGTTGGATGCCGCTAGCGTTAACTTGGAATTGGACTCATGGAAAAGGTTCTAGCATCTACATGCGTAAAGATTCTAAGAGCGTATGACCACTGTAGTACGCGTGATGCTTGCAGTACATACAGGGTGATTTTTTTCTCCTTTAGGATTTTGACTGCCAATTTCAATAGGTTACTCTGCACCGATTTCGCTCAAATTTTGTCCACATATTCCTGAGCGTTTGCCATTTACTTGGTAAAAATTTCGAGTCAAAAAGCTGTATTGGTAGTGAGAATTCTCCCCTTCCTTCAAAATTGCAATTTGGAGCTTTTTCAACCCACTTTTTACAGAAAAAAATAATTGAAAGCCTGTTTTTGGAGTTCAACGGCTCTTTCCTACAAGCAAAGTGGTTTCAGCAAGATGGAACCTCAGCCCTAAACGGCCAAAAAAAATGACAATGTTGGTGGCATGCTTGGAGATTGTCTCATTTCTCATCAGTGCTGCTCATGCCTCATCAGTGCTGCATCATCAGCTGATGAGCAATAATCACCAGATTTGATGACTCCCAAATTCTTTCTGGGGGTGCAAAGACAGAAAAGGTCTATAAAGACAATCCAAAGCCATTTACCATTCGAAAAAAATCCCGCAGTATTACCATTTGCCATGTTTCCGATATTTTGATGGAAGAATTGCAGCAGTAGTAAAAAATTATGGTGAAAATGTTGAAAAATTTTGATTTTGTGTTCCCTGCTATAATTCTCACTACCAGTGCAGCATTTTAATTCGAAATTTTTATCAAGTAAATGGCAAACGCTCGGGAATATTTGGGCAAAATTTGAGCGAAATCGGTGCAGGGTAACCTATTGAAATTGGCAGTCAAAATCCTAAAGGAGAAAAAAATCACCCTGTACATACGTTGTCGTTGGTGAAGGAGTATGTGGCGAAGGGTGAGGACGCCTACCATCGGGTTTTCTCTGCCTTTCCTTTCGTTGTTCTCTTGCGTACTGCTACTGCCTCCTGCAAGAGTCCGCATCCTTCCTCGCTTTGGGCTTGAAATTGGCGTCTTGTCAGCAGCTGGTACTTGTGTGCGAAATAGTACAGTACACGATGCATTGTTTGTCTGGCCAGGCCAGTTGTGTCGTTGGATCACCTGGGGGTCGGCTCAGTGTTGCGTGAACAACCGCTTGAAAACTTCGCAAGGAAAGCCGGCGGAGGCGGACACTTTCACCAAGATCGAAGGTAATTTTGACGACAGTGTGCAATGCTCTCACGCTCTCTCACACCACATGCTTGTCCTGCGTAATCCTTTCCTACTGGGAACATACATAGGCTGTGTACTACTCTGTGCTGTGTCAGATGCGTACTGGGTGAGCTGCAGTGAGTGCTGTGTGCGCAGTGTATTCGGCACTCACCGAATTGGGCGACGCCAAGAACTCTCTGATTGGCTTAGGCATCGCCCTGTCTACATGTTTTCTGCGTATTCTGCTGCTCGGGTCTTTTGTGCATGTCTGTTTGCCTACACTCCCTCTTTACAATGGGTGGATGTTCAGACTTGGCGAGTGAGTCCGAATCAGTTTACTCTGCTGTAGTTACTCTGCTGACACGGCGAATGCCGATGACAGCGGCATATTACATTTGCTCAAGTCACATTGCGAAAAGTCAGCGGAAATCAAGAGCGCACATCCAAAAGTATACCATACTTTGTGGCAAAATTTGAGCTAAATAGGTCAAGTAAGGATGAAATTACGAGGTTGCAAAGTCGCGACCACGTTTTTCAACATTTTGAAATCAGTGGTGTTACTATTGACCTCGACAGCTCCTTGAACTCTGTTATGGGTGGTAAATCGCGTATTTTTGAATCCTTTGTGTTTTGGACTGTGATGACGTTCAGCCATTGTTGTTCCACCATATTGCCATGTTGGATGAGCTGCTTGACCATGCTGAGCAGAAGATTCATATCTCAAAACCATGCTCAGTGCGGAAAATGATAAGAACAGGGTACATAATTTCCAAGCCTGTAATTTCATTCCTATTTGAGATATCTGGCTCAAATTTTGCCACAAAGTATGGTATATTTTTGGGTTTCCGGGGACAAAATTTCAGCTTGATAGCTGCTGTAATACGGAAGCTATAAGGCTGGATCGTTAGGGAGGTCTACGTGAGACACCCTGTAGTTTGTTATCGCTTATGTTTTATGTTCTTGTAGGAGTCTGGTTCTGCTGTGGAGATTTGTACCGACCACATTCTCGTGTCCCATTCACAGTCCCAGTCCCATCCTGTGAGAAGGATGGTGGGTGCGTACGAACAGTGCAGTGCATATTGCAGCTGAAAGAAAGCAGGAGATGTAGCTGGTGTACGTACGGTCACGTACGTACGGAAATAACGCCGGTCGCCCCCTTATCCAATCAGGTCAGCCGTACGTACTGTACATATGTAGTGTGCACGCCGTTACATTCATATATACAAATTACAGTGATGTACTGTGTACCTAATGCGACACCCAGCCCAGCGCGCTGCGCTTGATTGGCGACACAAGCACATGCATGCATACCCGCTGTTTTTGTCGTATTTCAGGGGCCGATTTGCTTCGAAATTTTCCCGACAGATCAGCACTACACAGACCTGTACCAATCCTACTTTGTCGTCAAAACGAAACTAGTCAGGCAGGATGGAGGCGGCGTACGTGTCGCTTCTGGAGGAGACGCCGAAGTGACCACGCCGAGTCAGGTGGCTCCTATCAATGCCCTGATGACGTCACTTTTCTCCAGAGTTACTCTTCTTGTGCAAGGCTTACTGGTTGGCTCGAACACCACCCTGCACCCCTGTCAGCTTCTGACTACAGCGCGGACGCGAAGAGCACGCTGCTGGAACATCAAGTCGGCTGGCTGGCGGACACTGTCGGAGACGAGGGCGGTGGTGGTTCTTCTGTTGTCGGCAATGACTTTGGCGCCAACATGAACCTTGCCAATCGACGCGAATTCCTGCTGCGTGAAAGAAGTTGGGTGGGCTCGCTGCACATTGACCTGTTTCATCAGCCGCGCCTAACAAGGTCGGAATGTCCATCACACTGGATCGATCGTCAGACGATTTTCTGCTGATTGTCGCCGACGACGACACCAACCGATACAGCATACAGATCGCGCAGTGCAGCCTCTTCTTGAGAAGAGTCAAGCTGAGTGCGGATGC